>CAUYON010058924.1:0-59013 GCA_963573935.1 Arctocebus calabarensis
GACGGTTGCAACCAAAAAATGGCCGGGCGTTGTGGCGGGCGCCTGTAGTCCCAGCTACTTGGGAGGCAGAGGCAGGAGACTCGCTTGAGCCCAGGAATTGGAGGTTGCTATGAGCTGTGAAGTCACAACACTCTATCCAGGGTGTCAGCTTGAGGCTCTGTCTCAAAAAAAAAAAAAAGAGTGCTGGAGAGGACAGCACTCCCCAGAGTGCCCCTGGTGCACATACAGGCATGGTGGGCACTGCCCTGATATTATTTGTTCCATCTTCTGCTCTGATCCCTTCCAGGGGGACAAGAGTCCTGAATATGGAAGAGGCCGACCCTGGGGCCATGTTAGAGATGAGCCAAGGCTAGGCGCCGGAGACTTGCCAGAAAGACAGGACAAGAGAAATGGGCACTTACGGCCTGGGCGGTCTTACTTCTTGGATGTCAAAATTGATCCCATCTGTCCCTTTACCTTTAGAAGCAAGGAGGCAAATGCTTCTTAAACACCTACTGTGTGCCAGGGCCTTTCACATGTCATGTGAGCCCCACAATGATCCTGTGAAATGGGTACTATGACAGTTCATTTGGCAGCTGAAGAGACTGTAAGCAATTTGCTCTAGGTCTCAGCTACAAAGCAGCAGGGCTGGAATTAGAACCCAGCCTCTCCGTCTCCAACTCCAGGGCTCAGCCTGCTGCGAACGGCACTGGAGACAGCAGCAGGAGACGGCATCTTGCCCATCCTGATTTTCAACGGATAGGCAACCGAACAGAATGCAGAGCCCAGAGAACACAGACTCCTAGCTATTTATGGCTCTCCTGATTCACTTCTCATCTTGTCAATGGGATGTACCTATTCTTAGGGACACGCTGCTGATCACCTACAGCGGCCAGCTTCCCAGTACTCACCCTCCTGCCTCGGAAGCCAGGGCTGCTGGTGCTGGCGACATTCTCCCTGGAAATGATCCCCAGCCCATCTTGGGGCAAGAGGCCCAGCAGCTGGTGACCCCTGCCCCCACCCTCCCTAGGGTCATCTATCTTTAATGAGCCGGAGGACCCAAAGGGGGCACCCTGGGCTTGGGAGAGATGAGAGACAAGATGGGAAATCAGCTGCCTGTGCCTGGCTCTGTCTGCAGTCCCCCCTTTTTTTTCAGAGAAGAAAAGGACCATCTTGGCACCTCAAGGTTTCCTGGCCATTGCTCTCACTTCCTCTACTATCCCATGCCCCACCTGGGAGAAGCCCCAGTGACGATTAGGGGACTGTAGGTCCCCTCTCCTCCAGCTCTCTGTGTTCAGCACCCTCCTCTCTGCTCAGCACTGACTGGCAGTTGCCATAGGAACTGTGGCCTAAGGCTTCGCTCTGGGGACAGAGAGCAGAGTCTTGACTGAATTGATGTCTGTGCGTGTCCCCTCCCCCACCAGGAAGCCAAACTGGAAACAGAGAGAGAATTTGGGGGAGAGAAGAATTTTGCGTGGTGGAGGGCGTGGAACCAAAGCCTGGCTGGAGGCTGGAGGATGGCTCTGGTGGCTTCAGACTAGCCTTTTCCCAGCCCTGGTCCAAAGAGCTTAAAAGGATGTCCTATCCATACACCCTTGGGCCTCTGCAATATAAAACTTCAATATCTCTTCAGTGACATTCGAGGCTTTGGCCCTTTGTTAAAGACCTTCTACAATAATTTTTGGCCTGATCTTGCTATATTTCTCTACATATTCCTTCTACCAACTCAGGCTGGCCTGTCACTGCTTCTTTGCTTGAACTCTCCCTCCTACTGCTCCCATCTACAGGAACTTCTTCCCCAGCCTTCCATGCCCAGTTCAAGTCATACCTCCTCCAAGAAGCCTTCTTAGACTAGTCCAGAGTTCATTTCCACTTCAAGCTCCAGAACATTTGACCTCTGAGCCCCTTTCATCAAGGAGTAGGTGCCGCCTTTGCAGTGACAAGTCCTGGTGCCTGCTGGTCTCCTCTTCCCAACTAGCCCACCGCCAAGCCAACAGTCCTGGGCAGCACAACCTCCTTCCCCTGAGAGTACAGACTTTCTTTCATCTGGCCACTTTCTCCTGGTAGAAATTACTATTCTTCTCTTAGGGTTCCTGCTGAGCCTGCCACAGAATTCTGTCACAGCCAATGTATCACTCAATCATCGGCACCAATTTACACATCTACCTGCCTCTGGGGCAAAGGCCATATGCTCTCCATTTCTGAATGCCCAAACCCTGGCCCTATGCCTGGTATGCCATTGGTCCTCAACAAAGGCCTGCTAAACAAAGGCATCCCCTGAACATCATTACATAGCAACCCTGCACCCACTCACCTGCCATATTTGTCTTGCCTCACAGGCCTCTTTGGTTAATAGATGGGCAAGGAGGAAGCCCTTTGTCCCCATCTGCCACCGGATAGTCTCCTTGCTCCTTCAGTGCCCACTTCCTTCAGGAAACTTTCAAGTGATCCCTCCCACCCCGATTTCCTGACCTACCATCTCAACCCTGGCCTTCTGCCTCTCAAACACCAGCAAGTACTATCCCTGCCAGTTTCTCCTGATGCTCAGTGTCTTGCTTGATTCTCCAAAGGCAGAAGCCACACTTTTCTTTACTCCCTGTTGCAGGTGCCTAATGCAGGGTTCTGCCTCCATCCTGCCTGCAGGTGGACTGCAGGTGCAGCCGTGCTCTGCACCTTCCTGAGGGTGGTGGATTCAGAGAGCCCTGCTCTGTGCCATGATCCCAGGGAACACCTGACTCCTCCAGTTACACACGTGAGTCTTTGTCTACCTCCCTGGTATCTCAACCTCAGTGCTCCCCTGTCAGACACAAATCAGGGGGAAATGACTCCCCAGACACCATAAACGCTTTTAATGGAGACGAGGAACTCACTCTAAAGATTTTCTTGCGTTTTCTAGACCATTATTAACTCCTATTACCAGGGAGCCAGAGTGATTTTCCCTGGGCAGACAGACATATATATTTTACCGGACACACAACTCTTTAATACCCATTGAAAAAACTACAGTAAAATTCACCATCCGAGATTTATAAACCTGAGCTATCTGTCACTTTACCCTGGTGCCCAACTTTCAAAGATCTTTTCCCTAAAAAGATTCCAAAGAGCCTCACTCAGCCAGCTCTTAGGTGACACTCCTCTGAGCTCTCACAGCACCCTCTGTGTCCTACCACCCAGCACTCCCCACGTCAACTGCAATTGCCAGCCTGCATCCCTAGACCCACACCTAACAATGGCAGCCCTGTCATGCCCACTGTGGGATCTCCAGTGCATGTGACATAGGCTCGTTAACATTTGTGAATGGATGAATAACTGAGGAGAAGACAGGGAAAGGAGAAGAACTCAGTCATGGGGCAGCTCAAAGGCCAAGAAGAAATGGGGGAGGGGAGGGAGGTGTGAACAACAAGTAAGAGAGGCTTTAGCTCCCCAGTTCTGGCATGAGGCCCCAGGACACAGGCAAGGAGGTAAATAGGTGACAAGTAGTGTTCAACTCCAAATGACAGGTGGTATCTTTCTGGAGGGTTCTGTTGAGAAGTACGTCAAGGCCAGGTCCAAGTTCACCAGGAAGGAGCTGTGACCAATCAGCCGGAGGTTCTGTAAGGTACTCCCTTTCCCATTCTTCAGACAGAACTGCATTTACAGCCCACCTACTCATTTTTTGACTTAAGACCTCCAGAAAAGGAGATTCTGCGTCTTCCTAAGCCAGAATCACACAAGCTATATCCTCGCTTGGGGACACCTGTCCTTCCCCCTCCGTGCTTTTGCTCAGGCCGTTCCTGTAATCTGGCCTGCATATTTTCCTCCCTATCTTCTGCATGTTTGACCCTTCCTCATTCATCTGTCCATTGGTTTATCCACTCAGTGAGCACACTCTGAGCACCTTCTGTGTGCCTAGATTCTAGGGATAAAAAGCTGAACAAAGGGCGGCACCTGTGGCTCATCGAGTAGGGTGCCGGCCTCATATACCGAAAGTGGCGGGTTCAAACCCAGTCTCAGAAGAACTGCAAAACAGAAAATAGCCGGGCGTTGTGGCGGGCGCCTGTAGTCCCAGCTACTCGGGAGGCTGAGGCAAGAGAATCGCCTGAGCCCAGGAGTTGGAAGTTGCTGTGAGCTGTGTGACGCCACGGCACTCTACCAAGGGTGATAAAGTGAGACTCTGTCTCTACAAAAGAAAAAAAAAAAGCTGAACAACAACAACAACAAAATAGCTACTTTGTTGGTTTTGTTCCTAAAACCCAAACCACATCTTCCAGGGAGCCTTCTCAGATCCTCTCACCTAAAACTAATCACATTTTCTGTTGGGGCTGAGCATACTGCTGTGCCTCTATTATAGTGGTTCTCAACAGAGATTAGAGAATTTGTCCTTAGACTAAAGACATTTGGGAATGTTTGGAGACAGTTGTGATTGTCACCACCTGGGATTGGAGAGCTACTGGCCTCTGAGGGAGAGGTCGGGAATGCTACTAAAAGTCCTGCAATGCACAGGCCAGTCCATACAACAAAGAATTACCTGACCCCAGATGTCTGTAATGCCAAACCCATTGTCACACTCCTTTCTGTCACATAGTACTGTTAATATGAACAACCACCCCTCCTCGCTTTCTACTCTGTAGATTTTAGGTTCCTTGAGAACAGGGTCCATGTATTGTAGGTTCTAGAAACTCCCAGAAAATACATGCACAATTTTTATTTTATTTTATTTATTATTATTTTTTTTTTAGTAGTTTTTGGCTGGGGCTGGGTTTGAATCCGCCACCTCTGGCATTTGGGGCCGGTGCCCAACTCCTTTGGACCACAGGCACCACCCCATGCAAAATCTTGTACACATGTGTAATGTTCATTTTTCGGGGGAGGGCTCTGAGACCAGGAAGGTGGAGAGCCACTGACCTGGAGCCCAGCAGTGTGCCCTAGAAGGTCATTGAGGATACAGTGTTGGGACATGGGAGAGGAGAGCCCCAATCCATCTGCTCTGATTCTGATGTTTCCAGCAGAGCTCCCACCACGCTCCCAAGATCCCTCATAACTCTCTCCAAACTTGGGCTCGAATTCTAATGGGAAGTTGAGCTCAATAGGCATCTTGGGTTTCTATTCATCACTTCTCCACTTAGTACCTTTAAGAAACTAAATCATGTAAATCAAGTTCTACAAAGAAGGAGGATTTTTGCCTTAGAATTCCTTGAGAATTCCTCAGCGGAGGAAAGCCCATTCTTTTAGTGGGTGTGTTGGGATTAATTACCTCCTAGAAGCCCAAAAAGGTACCTGGTTAATTTGCTAATTGATCACAAAGCTTGCGATCAATTCGCCCCAACTTTCTGCTGGATAAACTGAGGTCTTAAACTCAAGGTCAGGAGAAGGCCACACATTCAGTAACCCAAGTCTCAGCCCCTGCTCCTCTAACCAGCCTCCTTTTCAATGGAGACAGAATTTATCAAAGTGAGAGACAATTTCATTCTATCATGTCAGGGACAGGGAAGAGAGATAAAAGGACATTTGACTCCCTGCTGTCAACCAGAGACGCTAATGAATCCTTTGCTTCCGAAGACGATTATTGGGCAGAATAATTCATCGCTAGAGATTAATTGGACTAATTACATTGGCTCTCAGAATCCCTGAATAATTATTTTCAATGGGGGCGGGTGTCAGTGATAATTGTGTGATATCTGAGCCTCTTCCCCTGAACGCAAGGCCCGCAGGAAGGGATCCCTGGTTTTGAACAGTGGGCTGGATTTAAATAGCACAGATGGCTAAGTTTTAGCTCTGATCTGGCTATGTGGTGCTCATATGTAGAAATCCTTTATTCAGGGAAATATTATCATTTCTAATGTCCCACTTTCCTCACTCCTTCATCCAACACATTCTTTAAAACATACCCCTTATCCCAGAAAGTCCTCCTTAATTCTGTGGGAGTAGGGAGACCACAAGCTAGGTGACTTCACATTCCTCCTAGGAAGAAGTTCACTGGCTCCAGAAGCACCTATCCTGCTCTGGTGTCCTCTCCTCCAGGGCAATGAGCCCAGAGCCCAAGGTCCAGCACACAGGGAGAGCAAAGGACTTAAGTTTAGTCAGAACATTTGATACCACCTTTGCAATAACTCCCACAACCTTTCTGTGTGAATAACTCCAAAAGCTGAGGGTGCGGTAAAGAATTTAGCGTTTAAATAAAACTTACAAGTTCATCTGACCCATGGAATAATCTGCATCGTCACTCTCATGTTATGTGGCAATTAGATATAAAATGACTAGGCAGTCATTTCTCTTTAATTATGTACAGCCAAATCAGGATTGCCATGGATCACATCACTGGAGGTGGCTAGAGGGAAAATGAGAACCTCTGGCTCCCTACGTCTCTCCGCCTAGGGGAGGGCTTCCCAGAAACCGGCTTTGCTCATATCCTCCCATCAGTTCCCACTCCACAAATGAAGTAGGATTGCAGGAAAGGGTAGGGTACTGCAGTAATTAGCATTAGGTCTACTCTGAACCAATATCCAAGGGTAGGTGGATGGTAGTTTTAGATTCAGATAGTTCTGGGTTGGAATCTAGGCTCCACCATGAAATATGTAAATTTAGGCAGAAGTCTGTATGCCCAAAAGCTTCATTTTTTTTCTACCTGTAACATAGAGGTAATTACACATACTTACTTCTTAGGGCTTAGGACAATTAAATTAGATAACATATATTAAGTGCCTTATACAGAAAGTCCCCTCATTGCAAACATCTGACTTACATGTAATAGGTGCTTACGAAAAGAGGCTATTACAGTAAGTCTCCGAGTTACAAACATTCAACTGACATACAACTGATTCACACTTATGAATGGAGGCTATTATAGGTAATAGGTAAATGTACCTGTTCCAACTTATGTACAGATTCAACTTAAGAACAAACCTATAGAACCTGTCTTTTTAGTAACCCAGAGACCATATTTTACAAGCAGTCAAATGGCGGTTGTTGGGCGGCACCTGTGGCTCAAAGGAGTAGAGCACCGGCCCCATATGCTGGAGGTGGTTGGTTCAAACCCAGCCCAGGCCAAAAACTGAAAAAAAAAAAAAAAGGCAGTTGTTGTCATCATTATTTTAATTGGGAAAACCTATCTATCTTTATCCCTTTTGTTTATAGAACTAGGGAGTCTCTTGAAGGGCCTTAACTTTAAGCTCCTACCAATCTTCCACCTTGTTGAAGGAAAAGAACTGGGGGCGGGAGGCCACTGGACATACAATACAATCAAAATACAATGATTCAAGAGAGAACATATCCCATCCAAAGCAATCTTTGAGCTGCCTAGATTCAATCAGTGAGATACATTTGGATTCAGTGGTAAAATCCTTAGAGAAAGGGCCACTGGCTAGTCATTCCATGTTGTAATTTATATAATACTGTGTATACTGGCAGAGGAGACCTTCCTAAACATTGTATGCTTATAAAGACTTCTGAAGGGAGAAAGGAAAAGGCATTTATGATGAAGCTGCAAAGACCTGAAAGGTTTCTGTTAAGGATAATTGCAAAACACTGCAAAACACCATTCTCACCAGGAAGGAGATTCTGAATTGAGCGACAAAACAGCTGCTATTGCAGATTTTAGCAATGGCAGCAAGAGCAAGCCTCCTCCTGTCATCAGTTCTTCCCGCTGTGGACAGAGTGGGAAGGTGAGTGCAATCTGAGGCTGGCAGGAAAGGTAGGCTGCAGCAGCTGGGCTATTCTCCAGAAAGCAAAGAATACAGTGCTGCTCCAAAGCCAATTTAAAGGCTCTTTAGGAAGCAAAGATGGCTAGATTAGTAGCAAGAACAAAGCCTACCTATAGAAATTACTCAAATAAGCAAATGGATTGTGGTGGAGGGTGAGGGTGTGGAAGGTGAAGCAGATGCAAATTAATGCAGCCTTGCAAAAAAAAAAAATCACACAATTTTCCATTCAGCATTAAAAAAAGGGGGGCTAGAATATACCTGCCATACACCACAAAGTATCCAGAACAGTTAAAAAGGGGTGTCCAAATGCCTGTGGCATCAAATGCTCCCCAAATATTCAAAGTGGAGATGACAAATCTCTAAATTTCTGAAGCATCTTGTCCTATAGTTTAATCTGACTCTTTTCCAAACAGTTAGTTTAGAGAAATGATGGGGACCTGGAGAAGGTGTGAGAGGTAATTTTAGAGCATTACCTAAATTGGGGGGAGGCCTGGTCTGGAGGAAACAGAGAGAGAGCAGGATGAAGATAGCCAGAGGGCAGCCTGAGGAGTGAGTGTGGGGGATTGAGATGGATGGCAGATACAGGGACAGGAGAGGGGTAAAGGTGCCAAGACCATATTGCCCAGGATGATTCCTTTCCCTCTAGGAAGGCAGGGCACTGTCACCTGATCCTTCAGGTCTGTAGCTCTCCACACCTCTTCTCTGGACCTGGAGCTTCATTAAGGTGAGTGATAGGATGGCACTGCTAATAAACTATCTTAACAGGAGGAAAAAATGAGGCTCACAGCACATAATTGCTCCTTTGAAGGGAAAGATAAGAGCACAACTGCCCCTTTGTTCAATTAATCACCTGTGGACTAACTTGTATCTAGCCTTGAAGAGCCCTGAGCAGATAGCTGGGGTACAAGCTCCTTGCCCAGTTCCTGCCAAGACCATATTCCAAACAGACTGATAAGCCAGCCACATGGGAAGAAAAAAAGGGGAGAAGAACAGGCATACCCCCTTCACAGCCATTTCTGTTATCAATCGGCAGCAATCACTTTTTCTTTCTTTTTACTCCTATAAAAAACTCCAGCTGCTTATCTTCCACCCCAGCACTTTTCCTTTTTCTCTTTCCTGTGCCCCTGCTCTTTCCCTTTTCTTTTCTCTCTCTCTCAGGGAAAATAAAATAAATTTTTTATTTCTTTCTATCCTAACATGTGTCACGCCTGCAATCCTAGCACTCTGGGAGGCAGAGGTGTGTAGATTGCCTGAGCTTAGGAGTTTCAGACTGGCTTGAGCAAGAATGAGACCCTCTCTCTCTAAAAATAACCTGCCAAGCATTGCGGCAGGCACCTGTAGTACCAGCTACTCAGGAGGCTGAGGCAAGAGGATTACTTGAGCTCAAGAGTTTGGGGTTGCTGTGAGCTATGATGCCATGGCACACTACCAAGGATGACAAAGGGAGACTGTCTCAAAAAAAAAGAATCATTTCTCAAGCTGTGTCACAAGCCAACACCCTAACAATAAATGTAAACTATCCTGCCAATCTGTCCATCTGAAAAGTCTCAGGTACTCTTTTTTTTTTTGAGATATAGCCTCAAGCTGTCACCCTGGATAGAGTGCGGTGGCATCACATCTCACAGCAACCTCCAATTCCTGGGCTCAAGCGAGTCTCTTGCCTCTACCTCCCAAGTAGCTGGGACTACAGGTGTCCGCCACGACACCCGGCCATTTTTTGGTTGCAGCCATCATTGTTGTTTGGCGGGCCCGGGCTGGATTCGAACCCGCCAGCTCAGATGTACGTGGCTGGCGCCTTAGCCCGCTGAGCCACAGGCGCCGAGCCCATAGGCACTCTTTATAGGTGCATTTCTAAAGAAAGCAAGTCAAGACTATTCAGGGGTATTTTAGATATGTAGAGGTAAAGGTGCTAAGATCATATTGTTTTGGATGATGCCCTGACCCCCTACAGATATGCAGCTGAGGGCTTCCCCACATTATGTGTCATCTGTTGTCACAATTCCTGCCCAAGGCTCTCAGAAGGAGGGACAAAATAGGGACAAAATAGATCTGAAGGGCACAGGAGGTTTAGGTTCTTGTTCTGCCACTAACTGGCTAGGTTTCCTGGACCTGTTCCTCGTTTGCAAAATGATCTCTAAGTCATCTTGAACTTTGTGGACTCTGTTTAGAGACATATATATACCCCGATTATCACCACAAGGAGAAAAAGCACTGGCTGCTGGGTCAACAGGGACAGGCAAGGATTGTCACTGAAGATTCTGCCACAGGCAGTAATGGATCCCAGACAGTCTGGCCTCACACCAAGAATTATCAGGTGTTCCGGGAACCGGATACAGGAGGAAATGAGCAGAAACACCCAAACATGGGGTAATGAACACCATGTCAAGGATTATAGGCTATTTCCTGCAGAGTATCACCTGGCAAAAGGTGAGAACTCATTTGCCTCACAGCCCCAGGGATAAGAGATGCATGCACAGGTCTGGAAATCCTGCACATCTGTGATGGGGCCGGTCTGGGTTTCTCTAAATTTAATTAAATTTAGCAAACATTTGAGTACTTGCTACAGTGTTTCTCAACCTTTGCAGTACAATCTTAGGCCCAACCTTGAAAGACTAATTCAGATGTACCTCCCACAAATCTTGTTAGGACATTGGCTCATTACCCGTCTAACATGAAAAAAAAAAGAAAAGAAAGACTGTAATTCAAAGACCTGATTAAGAAATGAGTATAATTGTGATGGCTGTGTTATTTAGTTCAATGTAAGCATTTCACATTGTATACCGAAGCAGTACCCTGAACCCCATAAATGCATCAATGTACAAAGTTATGATTTAATACAAAACAATCAAAAAAAAAAACCTGGATTTTTTAAAGGTGCATAAAGGATGGAAGGTTAGAATGAACCATGTGGCACTAGATTAGAGCTGGAGACAGTGGTATTAAGTAATGTTTAGGTTTATAAATATATGCATATACACATGCACACACATACACATATATAGGGTGTCTATGAGAGGAAAACAGAGGGGTGTCTCTGGGACACCCCTGGCATATATGGGTTGGCACAGACATAAATATCCCTACCTCTTTCCCTTAAGAGGTCCAAGAAGCACCCTAGTAGTAGCAATAAGCACACCCAGTACCCAGATCTTGGATTTCTAATATCTCCTCAAATTAGAGAAACAAGGCTTCCTTGAAGAAATATCTATAAAACTATTCTAAAATTAAAAAGTTTAGCAAGAAAGAAAATGCCCCTTAGATGATTCCAAGGTATAGCCAGGGTGATATACTAGGTAGAACATACTAAAAATGAAATAAGAAGTAATGAACCCCCTACAATCAATGTGCTTAAGAGTCTGACCAGAAGGAAAAAAAAAAAAAAAGAGTCTGACCAGAGAGAGTGGGGGACTGCTGTCAAACAAGTAGACAAAAAGCTGAAATAAACAGGTTTAAGTGATGAGTGCCATTGCCATCAGAGATCCTGCCATGGAGGCTCAAAAGAACCTGAGAAAAACTTAATGGCTGGGGTCAGGGTGAGAGGTAATCCAGAAAAATATTCTTTTCTTTTTTTAAGAGACAGGGTCTTGCTATATTGCCCAGGCTGGAGCTAAACTCCTGGGCGCAAATGATCCTCCTGCTCCAGCCTTCCAAGCTGCCAGTGCTACAGATGCATGCTGCCATGCCACCGTACGTACCTGGCTAAGAATAATAATCCTACAGGATGGGAAAGATGTTTATAGGTGAAGATGGAGGAAGTAGATGTTTCCAGGCTGGAGATATGGCTTAATCCAAAATACAGAGGCCAGAAAATTTGGAAAAGCAAGGAGCCAGCTTGCCCAAACACTGGGAAGGGTTCCCCATATGATTCCATAGACCACTGGCCCTACAAAGTATTCAGCCAAACCAGGATCCCATTGATAAATATGCTGGGGAAATTCTGTATGCTCTTAACCCATTCCTGGGGAGTCACAAAGCCCATTAGTATACAAACACTAAAGATTTAGAGAGGTCCTACAATAAGGAAAACGGTTTAATCTTTTTCAACCCAGAGTTTCCTAGATTTATTTGACCACATGGTCTTTTATAGTGAAGTAATGCCAATTAACAAGTTTCACAGAATTCCCTCTGGGAAATGTCAGCTCACTGGTTTACGTAGGATTAGAAGGTACAATTGTGGAGGAATGCTGCAATGCTGGGACAAGGAATGGGGATGCTACACTGTGGGAGCCACTGAAGGCCACCATGTTGGCAGAGGAGATAGGGCCTCAGCTGTGCATTAGGAAGGCACCTCTCAGAGCATTTGCAGAGATGAACCAGGAGGGGAGGCAGGAAATATTCGTGGTGGAGATAGTGTATGAGGTAGGGCAGTGGCTGGGGGAAAAAAAGAGAATGAAATACTTCAGAAGCAGAAGCGACAAGACTCAGTGGGTGAGTGAACCAGAGGTGGGGATGAGGTACAAGAGAAGGAGAAATGAAGAGGAAACGATAGGAGAAGGGAGATGTTGGAGGCATCATAGCTGGTGAGACAGGCCAGCCTGGCTGTTCTGCAATGGACCCCTTTCCGCCATTCTCCTATCTGTCCCGAAAAGACCAAGGCCAGAGCAGCACCCTCCAAATCCCCACCACGTGAAGGGTATAACAAAATAAATTTTTTTTTTTTGCAGTTTTTGGCCGAGGCTGGGTTTGAACCCACCACCTCCGGTATATGGGGCTGGCGCCCTACTCACTGAGCCACAGGCGCCGCCCAACAACAAAATAAATTTTAATTGGAGCAACAAAATAAAAAACGTAGTGATTCCAACTTTGTAGGTTCATCATGAGGATATAATATATGTAAAGTGCTCAGAATGGTGTCTGGTATATCTGGTACATAGTAAGCACACACCAAATTTCACCAATTGGTTTGCAGGGATTTTTTATGTGGCTGCTGAGAGGAAGGGAGGAGTTCATGGAAACCCTGGGGAAGGTTAAATATTATACAAACAGCTCTCAGAAGAGGAGGTCCTCAGAGGTGGCAGTCAGAGTGTGAGATGGAAAAATCAGGACACTGGGTTTCCTTGCCCTTTATGGGATGCAAGGAGCTCCGGTTGCTCCACCGCATGTGGTGGCCTCACTTTCCCAGATGCACAGTGTAATTAGAGGACCAGGGCTTCTGGCTCTCCAAACACCTGCAGGCCCTTTGGGAGACAAGTGAGTTGCAAATGAGACTAAGTAAAGAGAAAGGTACTTCGAGGGCCAGCTGGCCTCCCTCTGCCTCAATTGTGGCCTGTCTCTGCTGCAAAGAGGTTGGCTCCTTACTGGGGGGCGGGCTTCATTTGGGCAACTCCTGTTGTCTTCTCCCAGTAACTAACCTCCTCCCCCTTCTGGGCTCCCAGACTTTCTCTCCACAGGAGCCTCCCCCTCCCCTGCATCCCGTGCCTCAGCTGGAAGCAGATGGAGGGGAGGGGCTGCCAAACCCCTCTCCAGGCCTCAGAGCCTGTCCCTGTGAGGACAGGCTCTCCAGTAGGGTCCTTCCTCCTGAAGCCCTTCTCTCTGAGCTAAAGGGTTTGGGAGGGGACAGACAGAGGGGAGGTGTCATGGTGGTGAGTGAGTGGTAAGAAGCAATGAATTTGCAGGGATGAATGAAGCCTGGGACTTTGGAAAGCAGCCTCCTTTGTTGGAGGCTGGGTGCAATCAGAAAGCTAAACAAAATTGCTGATAAAGTTACTCTTTTCTCACTCCCTTTTCCCTCCCTAAAGAGTGCTGAAGTCACTAGGAGACCCATTAGATACAGCAGAGGAGATAACAGTGCAAGGTTGGCTGCACCAACTACTAACTCTGACCTCCAGCAAATGCTCACCTTCTCTGTGCCTCAACTTCCTCATCTGTAAAATGGGGGCAAGAGCACGTACCTCAAAGGTAGAGACTGAATAAGCTACTATACGTAAAGTGCTCAATACAGTAGACCCGTGAAACACATCAGCCGCTGCCAGCCCTAGTCAGAAGCTGTTGTTGAAAGTTCAGGAAGGCTTTGGCAGCAGTAGCTTAGGCTAAAGGGTAGGAATCCTGGACTTGTGTCCCAATATTGCCACAAACCCATTACCAAGTCACTTCATAACACAGCTCCCTTATCTATGTATTGAGGATATTAATACTTTTCCTACTTACTTTATAGGTATGGTGTGAAAATAATGAGATCATACAAGGCAGGATACATTTCTGAGATACTTAATTCATTGTGTCTCTCTCTTTATTCCACTCCCCAGCTCTTACTCTGAGCAGGTTTACCAGGTTTCCAAATTCCTAACTTTAAGGACACTGGATATGGTAGGAAGCAGAATAAGCTTTCTGGTTCAGGGAAAGCTTCAGTATTAAGAATGTGATCTTAGGGGAAGGGAAGAAACCACTTTTGAGAAGTAGAGAAGGGGCAAGACTCTCCTGAACTAGAAATGAACAGACGCCCCGAGTCCCAGGAGCAAGTAGTCACACATCCTGGGGGCAGAGGGACGGGTGCAAAAGGAAGGAGAGACATTGAACACAAGTTCCAGGCCTTGGGGAGAGGTCCATGTCCCACAGTGGCACAGAACTGGAAACTCCGTGAGGACAGCTGCAGGGATCACAACACAGTGGTCCTTTCCTGTTCTCCAACCCCTACCTCGGCCTTTCCTACCTGGGTACAAGCCCAGAGTTGGAGGAAGGGACCTCAGTAATTTCATCATCAAATGTCCTGCCACTCAGGTGGGGAGGGGCTCAGAATTAGAATTACATTGATTTATAGACAATCAAGAATGGTCTGTTTGTTGAATGGCCAAGTTTGTGGGTTGTTATTCATATCTATGACACAGAAATTCCAAAGCTTAGAAAGTATGGAGTGCCAGAAACACAGTACATGACATGATTATTAATTACTTAATTATTTTGGTATTGAAAAATGCTTGGCAGGAGGGGAATAAGGAAGGTTCGCCAGGGCCAGAAAGGGTTTGAGCTGCAGCCCCTGAGAGACTGTGTTGAGCGCTGGGGGAGAAGGGTGGAGGAGCCACTGGGACTCAGTTGGGCCACTCAGGTGAAACCATTTCCTGACCTCAGTTCCCCCAGTCCCTTCCCTCTTGTGTGGCCTGCTTTGCCTCCCTGAGGCTCCCCCTCAGTATGGGTTCCAGCACAGGGAGAGGGGACAGAGCTGGGCCTGTGCCCAGGAAGCTTCCTCAGCACTTCTGGGCAGCTGCATTTCAGTCATATAAAGGAGAAAAGGAGAGAGAAAGACAGAGAGAGTCCCTGAGCCCTGAAACCTGAGCCCAGCCAGGCTTAAGTAAGTGCAGCTTTCAGGAAGGAGTCAAACTTCCTCAGACTAAAGCTTTATCTTAAGAGCAGAGGAAGGGGGCGGCTGCTGTAAGGCCAGCATCTCCAGATATGGCCCTCGTGCCCCCACCTCAGGACCTTCCCACATGCTCCTCTCACTGCCTTGGGGAGGCCCTGAGGTCTAGGAGAGCAGGACTCTTGTGAGGTGAGACAGCCTCATTTCAGCAAGAGTGGCTGGAATCCTCTCCTTTTGGCACAAGGATTGAAACTGAGGCCTAGGATGGTGATTTGGGAATAAATTCTGATTGTGAATGATGACTTACAGGCCAGGCCAGTGGTCCAATGAAACACTTATCTTGTTTTCTCCCCTTCTAACACTCCTCTCCTATCATCTAGTTTCAGAAAATGGTTCCAGAGACCAGGCACAGTGGTTCACATCTGTAATCCTAGTATTTTGAGAGGCTTAGGCAGGAGGATCACTTGAGGCCAGCAGTTCAAGACCAAGTTGGGCAACATAGTAAGACCTAGTCTCTATAAAAAAATAGAAAAGTTAGCCAGACACGCTGGTGTACGCCTGTTGTCCTAGTTACTCCGGAAACTTAGGCAAGAGGATTGCTTGAGCCCAGGAATTTAAGGTTGCAGTGAGTTATGATGATACCACTGTACTCCAGGCAACAGAGCAAGATCCTGTCTCAAAGAAGAGAAAAAGAAAAGAAAGTGGTTTCAGATAGGCAACCCCTTAACAGAACTCCAAGTCCAAGAGGCTAGGATTTGGGATGGAGTAGAAGATGTAATGTGAACTTAGAGAGATGAACTTGAGCAGAACTGCAGAGATCCCACACCCTGTAGTCCATTGCTTTGTTTTAAACATCATCCCACTTGAAGGAAAGGTAACTAGACAAAAAAGATGAAGGGAAAAGAGACAATTTTTAAATATGCAAATTCCTCTGAGATGGGTAAAATGCCAATACCTTACAGGTGCCCCTTGTACACTTTATTGTAAGGTAAGGTTTCCCAACTACCCCCTGAATAGGGAGGGTTATCCCTCCAACATGGTGGCGAGAAAGCTAAGATTAGAAGAGGCTGGCCAGCCCTGCTCTTGTGACAAGAAATGCCCTGCCAGCAAGGAGACGGTGGCAGGAGTCTTCTCCTCTGTATGGGAGAAGCCTGAAGCAGGGGTCTCAGGAGCAGGGCACAGGCAGCCATGGGCATATACTTTGCTGGTTTTATGGTTTTGTTAAGGAGCAGATTTGGCACTGAGAGATACTGTCAAGCATTTGCCAGGAAAATGGAAGAAATGTGCTCTTGGTACCATCCAGGACCTTTTCCCAGAAGCCAGAAGCCCTGGGCCGGGCCCTGGACAAGCGCCCCTCCCATTCCAGGAAGAAGCCGAGAAGGGTGCAGTGCAGACTCATGGGCAGTGTGGCACTGCTGCGGACAATCCTCACCACCATTCCTCTATGCTGCAACCCCTCCCCCAAAATACATTTTGATTTTAGACAAGTTTCCATGGCAACACAAGTCTCCATCAGCCAGAGTCACCATGGTGACTTAACTTGGCTCTTCGTCCACAGCTAAGGAGGGAGGGCCTTACACCTAAGCTGGCAAGCAAGGCTCACAGGAGAAAATCAAGTGAAGGGAGGCCGGAGGCCTGGGCTTGCTGTAGGGCACCAGGGCGCCTGGGCAGGCCACCTGCCAGGCCTACCAGGGAGGTCTCAAAGCCACTGCTAAGTCCCCAGGAGGACTAAGACATGTTGGCTCAGGCTCTTCCTGGTCCACAATCCCCCCTCAAGGTACCGACTGGGCCTGACACTCAGAAGATGCACCTTCTCCATCACTGCTGCCCTTCCCTCATGTCTGACCTCTTCTGAGAACACTTCCCTGACTCTACCCAGCTTTAACAACTCTACGCCTTGGCACTCTCTTGGTATTGAAAGCCTCAGTTTACAAAGTAAAGTGTTCAGACAACTCTTGTGCAATATTCCACGTCCAGGCCCTACTCAGGGCTGGTATTCCACTACTATGACCCTTACTGTGCCTGTGGCTACATCTCTTCTACTGTCCTATTCCTGTCCCTGCCCTTATTAATCCTCTCTGGGTCTCAAACCTTTGCATCTTCCCCCAACCTCTCCATAAGAACAGAGGTTCTCTGAAGGCAGGGCCTGTTTTTTGTTTTTGAATTTCTGTATTACACTTGACTGTGGATACAGAGGGTTGGGGAGTTGAGAATGGCTTGACCCTCTTAGTTATAGAAAGAGGAGCAAAGAGATGTGAAGTCAATTCTCACTATTTGGGAGGCTGACAGCCCTGTCTGTGGATAATTACGGCTTCTACTTCAGCCATTTCACTGTCTCTCAATCTCCCCTGCACCCTCCCTCCCATTTTAACTCCCCAGCTACTATGCCAAGAGGAGAGAACAGAAATGAAATCTGATAAGTGTGTGCCTCCCACGACCATCCTTTACAAATGCACTCCCTCTTTGCTTGTATATGCCATGGCCCATCTGTGGGGTCCTGCCTGCCCACGTGCCGGAAGCATTGGACTCGAATCTTAAAAGCAATCCATCAAATGCAGGGACACATTCTTATTGTGTTCTGAAATAAATTTTTTAAAACTTTTACTGCATTTTCACAGAGTCTAAAACAATAATTCATTAAAAAAACAGTGAGAGTATATGATTAAGCTCACTTTTCTTTTTAGCCTGAGAAAAGCGTTATGTTTAAAATTAACAGCAGTATTTTTTTTTTTTTTTCAAGAGCAGAATCAGGCTTTCCTCTGGTATTGCTGACTGGCCAGCAGGAAGAGTTTTGCATGTGGGCCTACCACACATGCCAGAAGGGCTCCAGAAGGGCTTTAGTGGTCCCCACCAGCATGTCTATCCGTCTACATGCCCGTCTACGTGCATCCACAGGGCAGTCAAGCTTGGGCGACTTGGTCTGTGGCTCCCCAGAGCCAATCTGTTTGGCAGGTTCTTTACATGCAAACCAGGCCCACCTTCCAGAAGCATCTGAGTTCCTCTCTGACTGCAGGAACTTCTTATGGGCTTCCTTAAAGCATTCTGTTTATCCCCTCTCAGGACAACCTTGTTTCTGTGACATCCTGACAGCCAACAGAGCCCAATTGTTAAGCATATTGTATCTGAGATTCTGCCACTTACTAGCAGTATCAGCTTAGCAACTAACTTAACCTTTCTGTGCCTTAGTTTCCTGGCCCATAAAATGTGACTGATGATAACAATAACATCAACCTGTAAGGATTAACTGAACTATTACATATAAAACATCCAGAACAGTACTTGACACAAAGAAAATGCTCTGTTTTTCAAAGTCTGGGTAAACTGTCCTGACAACCAGTTCCCAGGAACCTTCTGTGCTTAGAAAGAAGGTCCGTCTAGGCCAGGGCTTTGCAAATTGTAGGTTGCAACTCATTTGGGGATCATGAAATCAATTTAAATGGATTGCAACCAGCAATTAAAAAAAAATAGACCACATACAATATGATTAGAATCACACATACAAAAAAATTAAGAATGGTACACATAGAATTATTATTTCATAAAACTTTTAATTCAAGATGTATACTATACGTATTTGCTGACTGGGGATCAAGGTCATAAAACTAAGTGTTAAATTTACTGCTTTAGGCTATTGTCAGTAGCAACTGCAGCAGGAAGGAGTTCTTGATTCCACACTAAAAGAAAGCAGGGAAGGAAAAAGAGAAAGGCGTGCTTTGGCAGGCTGAAGAGGGGACACAGGATACCACCTACAGGGTGCATGTGGGAGAGAGGGCAGATTTGGAGGATCAAAAGGGTAAAACAGTCTTGTACCTCTCACATTTTTGCCCTAAGCTGGGCCTGTTCCTTGTGGAGAAGTGGAAAGCCTCCCTTTTAAAGAGTTTTACTTCAAGACAGCTTGACATCACTACCAGAGATAAAGGCTGGCATCCATATTATGACTAGTGGCAGGGTTCCCCAGGGAAACTCCCAGACAAGGGCCCCTTTGTGGCCAGGTCTGCTGACCCGACAGCTGGGAGATTCAATGATAAACGCATGCTGCCCACAAACAGAGACCTCTGCTTGTCCCCCAGCATGCCTGCAGGCCTGTGTCTCCCAGGGACATCCATCCTCCACTTAGCACTGCAAGGAGTTTCACAGCCATCAGCTCCTCCCAATAGCTCTCTGCTAGATTGGGTGGGACAAATATTAGCTCCTATTTAGGAGAGATAAGTAAACTGAGGCCCCAGAAGGTGAAATGACTCACTCAGGGTAAAAAAGTAATGCTACTGGTCCTGGTATCCACACTCCTCCTTGTCAGTCCAGCAAAGTTCCCCTTGCCCACCATCACCCACATCCTGTACCTGCAGAAAGTATGTGGACATGCGGTTGGACAGAAGGTGGGTAAGGAGGAAGGTGCTGGTTTGAATATTTTGCATCTTAACATCTGGAGTGCCTCAGTTCACACAGTAAAAAGAAGATATGGAGAAGGATGAATATCGGCATAGTGAGACGGGAGAGTGAGATTTAGCACTTGGTTATATCCTGGGAAAGGAGATAACCTCCCTGAAGACAGGGACCACAGCTACACTTCTTTGAATATCATTCTGCATATTCAAAGGCTCAATAATACTTGGTCATCTAAGGAAGTAAAGAAAATTAGCCCTTTGGTCCTTGCAACTGGGCCCACAAGGGGGAACAATGGTCAGCATCACAGCTGACCTAACAATGAGTGCCCTCAACTAATCTCACCTGCAGATAGGATGACTACTCTAGCCATCACCATTGGTGCTACCATCACTATTGGTGAAACCACAACCACTGTTGCCACCATCACCAAAACCATTACTATTAACACCATCTCTGCCACCATCATTGTCATCACCACCAAAACATCATCATAGCCAACACCTTCACTGAGACCTTTAGCAAGACCATCATCGCTGTTCTCATCACCATCATCTCTACCTCCATCATCAAAGCATCCCCATCATCTCTACTTACATTTTCATCATTGCCACCATCACAGCTGCCATCACAGTCACCACCCTATCTGCCTGTTCAGGACACTCTAGTTACCCCTCCCTCTTTCCTGAGCTCAGGTTGTATGAATCTCAAAGTATACTAAGTGTAGCTGAGATAAGCTTATCTTTTAAAAAAGGCATCATTATTAGAAAACTAGGGGATTCTCTGGTTTTGTTATAAAGTATATTTCCTTTACACATAAGGAACTTTTGTGTTCAAGCAAAATGAAGTATTTTGGTAAAAAGAAAAAAAAGGGAGGACAAATAAAAAAAGAATGGCGAAGTGCAGTGGCTCAAATCTGTAATCCTAGCACTCTGGGAGGCTGAGGCGGGAGGATGGCTTGAGCTCAGGAGTTCAGGACCAGTCTGAGCATGAGTGAGACCCTATCTCTACTAAAAATAGAAAAACTAGCCAGGCTTGTGGTATGTGCCTGTAATATCAGCTACTCAGGAGGCTGAGGCAGGAAGATCATTTGAGCCCAAGAGTTTGAGGTTGCTGTGAGCTAGGCTGATGCCATAGCACTCCAGCCTGGGCAACGAGTGAGACTCTGTCTCAAAAGTAAGAAAACATGAATGTACAGATTCAGAGATGCTCTTGGTCCTGAACCCTTATCCTAGGGTTGAGGGAGTTGGTTGAGGGACCCTCTTCTGACAAATGCTCTAAATGTAGGGAAAGGCCAAACCCTTGAGAGTCAAGGTCTGTGATGAACCCATCTGACTAGCCAGTCCCATTACAGGCCACGGGTCAGGCCCCAGGAAATTCCGACAATCTATCTCAACTTGAGGCACTTAAAACCAGAGAGCCTACGTCTTTCTCCTGCTGAGGTTCCTGGGAGCTAGAGACTGCCAGTTTCCCTCTTGAGAAAAATGAGCATGGTGACAGCAGTGAGTAGGGATCTTGTCTGCAAAAGTCCAAGCTCCTCTCTCAGAGATGGGGCAGGTGAGGAGGTTTGGGATTTTAGCTCCAGAGCCTGGAGGCTCACATTTCTCCCACATCAACCCTGACCTGTACCTCCAATATCCCTCCTCTGATGGCTTTAGTAGGCTTTGTGCTCAGATGGAGATGAGCTGTGCAAGCAGGGTGAATTTTTAGGATAAAATGTGCTATTTGCTAACTGACACTTTAAAAACCTTAGTGTGCAGGGCCATGTGCTGTGGGCAGTGGCTGCACCAACTCCCTCCATTACTGGTCCACTGCCCAATCCTGGCTTTCCTCCTAGAACGTTGCCTGCATCTGAGCCCTTTTCTGTGACCCCGGCTCTGCTCACCTTTGTGGGGTACCACTATGGAATTCATTTTCTAGGGTCTGAATGTTCAAGGGAGAGCAAAGTGGTGCCAGAATGGATTGATGCAACCCCTAACTCAGCTGCCTGGAAGGTTTGAGAGAGGAAGGGTGAATGCTGCTAAGAGCCGCTGTTGTGGTGGGTGAAATTGATCCTGGTTCCTAGACCCTTGGGCTTTTAACAGCCCTGCCAGCCTCTTCCAGACCCCTCCCCATTGTATGGACAAAAGGGACCCTTCCCTCCACATGTCACCTCACCTGCTCTCCTCTGGGCATCTGCTTCATCATAACCTGCAGTGTATGCATTGCGGTGACTCCTGAGCCTTGCTTCCTTTTCCTAACTCCTCTGTTGAGCAGAGCCACAAGCAATGTGCTAAGTAATAGAATTGTGTCCTTGGATGTGGCTATGTAGGGAAATGCTTGGCCATTGCCTAAGCATGGCCTGCCCTTGGGTAGGCAGAGGACAGTGTCCAAGGCTGGAGCTGAGGGAGCCCATGTTACATCATAGCTATCAACAGACTGGGCATGGGGACCCTCAACCTTTGTTGGATATCTACATAGTTTTAATTTTTTAAGTTAAAACAGTGAACAAAATAGACCCCTTCCTTTTCTTTACGGACTTAACCATTTTGTGGGGTAAGTGGCTTGAAACAAATAATCGCAGAAAGAAATCCTCAATTTACATTGGGTAAGTGTTAAGTATGAAAGTAAAGGGTTTGGTCATTGGATTAGAGAGGCTGGTCAGGGAGGGCTTCTCTGAGAAGCTAAGCCTTCTTAACTTCTGAGCCAGGTACTTGAGGTTGGGCAGGAGCTGGCCAAGCAGGACAGTAGGGGCCATGGCTCTGGTATCTGAGGAGAGTGAAAGAAGGCCCCTGAAGTGGGAGTGGCATAGCATGAGGCTGGGAAGATGGGGTGGGGGTTAAGCAGGGCCTTGTAGGTTAGGGCTAGGATTCTGAATTTTATTCTTGCATCTGGCGGAAAGAGAGGCTTTTTTTTAGAGACAGAGTCTCGCTTTATCGCCCTCAGTAGAGTGCCGTGGCGTCACACAGCTCATAGCAACCTCCAACTCCTGGGCTTAGGCGATTCTTTTGCCTCAGTCTCCCGAGTAGATGGAACTACAGGCACCCGCCACAACACCCAGCTATTTTTTGTTGCAGTTTGGCCGAGGCCGGGTTTGAACCCGCCACCCTCAGTATATGGGGCTGGCGCTCTACTCACTGAGTCACAGGCACCACCCACAAGAGTGGTTTTTAAATGGGGAAATCACATCAGGATTGTGTTTTTCAAAAGCTGCTCAGGCTGCTTGGGAAGAGTAAGTAGGAGAGGCAAGAGTGATGGGTTCCCAAAAGATACAGAAGCTCTTGAAGCCAAACAGCTGACACCACAATGGCCTGGGCTAAGGAGCAGGCAGTGGGGTTGGAGGGCAGTGAGCAGGCTCCTGCCGGCTCCAGAGAGGGAGCTGATGTGGGAAGGCTGAAGAAATGACCAGGAACATTCTGGAGGAAGGATAAGCCTTGCGGGAAAGCCTCTGACTGCCCCTTGGGTTTCACCAAGCAATTGAGTCTCTGTGGGTGGGAGTGACTTTTAAAAGCATATTTATGAGGTTTAAAAGCCACAGGGAGGGAAAGGTACATTTGTTACTTGACCCTAAAACCTCAGCAGTTACAGTTTTAAACATTCATGGGTCAGGTGGGCAATTGCAATTTGCTGAGGTGCGGCTGTGTTGGGCAGTGTATCCTCCTCCCCGTCCCCAGGTCGACTGCCTAAAATAAGAAGAATCACAGCACAGGAATAGAAGTCAGGAGTTCTGGCTTTGAGCCCTTGATCTGCCACTCATCAGCTGGGTGACCTTGGGCAAACTTTGCTTTTCAGTTTGCCCTCGGTTTCCTCATTTGTTAAACTGGAAACTGGGTGATGACCCCTCATGGCTCTGACATTTCAAGGCGAGCTTGGGGTCCCCCTCACTCCTTCCACTCTCAGGAGAAGAGCACCAGCCCAGCAGACACACCTGCTAGGGTGGGAGCAGGGCTGATCACACTGCTTCTTTTCAAGGACCTGCTCTGTGTGCCAAGGCAAGCCATCCTAACTTCAGAGCCTAAGGAAGGGAATCGCTTGATTAAACTTTCGGGGAGGCTGGGCGCCCATAGCTCAGTGGTTAGCGTGCCAGCCACATGCTCCAGGGATGGTGGGTTCAAACCTGGTCCAGGGCTGCTTAAAAAAAAAAAAACAACAACTTTAAGGGAAAATAAAATCTCTAGACCAAAAGTCAGGAGAGCTCCAGATGATCCCCAGGGAGTTCCTGTTCTCCTCTGGGTCCTAATTTCTTCATGTGCAAACTGAAGGGTTTGTTCTTCATCTCTCAGACCCCTCTGGCTTTGATGCTGTCATGCTATGACCTTGCTGTGGGGTTGGAGTAAGGGAAGTCCTCAGAGGCGCCCATACCCTCAGCTGAACTCTGACATGGAGGTGCCTCTTGATCTTGCCTGGGAGCCTGGCTTCATGGAGAGGGAGCTGGGCATCCTCGCCTCTATTCTTGACTCTCGTTTTTTAATTCTGTTCAGAGAAATCCTAACAAGCACCATGGCAGAGGGTGGCTGCCTGCTGGCTCTGCAACAAGGCCCAGATGGAGCCCTGTACTTCTCTGCCTCCCAGAAACCCTGAATCCTCGAAGTAGGCCCTCGAAATCTCAGACCAGGAGTGAGCTGGGAGTGAGAAAAGGCCAGCTCTCCTCAGGCAAAGGGCAGACATCCAGCAGCCCTGGCCCACGTGCTCTTCCTCCTGCAGGAACAGGCAGGCAACGAGCCAAGGAGGTCGGCTGCCCTGGAGATTGGCTTGGAGGGAAATGGCCTTGGTGTCCGCCATCATTCCAGGCGCAATTCCAGGCGCTCATTTATCAGACAGGCAAGCTCCTAAAGTCTAACTTCAGTCCTTCTTGCTACTATCATTTGCTCCTAATCTCTCCTCAGTGGATATAAAGGATTGTTGCTCTACCACCCTCACAAACCATCCCCCACCCCATCTGTCTTTTCTTCCAGACTTATGTTTCCTACATACAGAGCTTCTTAAGATAATATATGATTTTTTTTTTTTTTTTTGGTAAGGAGGGAGGGGAGACTAGAGTGGGGGTGGGGAAAGATTCCCTTTTCAATTCTGTCTGGCTCAGGCTGATGCTAGTGTCAGTTTGTATTCCCTGAACATAAGGGAGCCAAGAAGCAGAGGGAGGCAAGAGGTAGGGAGGGAGGTGCTGGCCTCCCCAGCCTGCTCAGTGGGCAGACCAGAGGAGCCAGTACGGCTGGGGATGGTGGGATCACAAAGGTGGTCTGTCTGAGAAAAGGATGGGACTCTTCCCTCAGCTCTGGCAACTGCTCCCTCTGACCTCAGACCCTCACCCAAATGCCACTTACCAGGGGGTGTAAGGCGAGCGGCCTTCATCTCTTCACCTGTCCACTCACATGGCCTGCCGCTCTTTCACTTCCTTTACATGGAAGCTCAGGGGGTCCAAGTGGACAGCAGTGGAAGTCCAAAGTGATTGGAAACCAGAAAAGGAAAACTGTAACCCCAAATCTCAAGGAGAGCAGTTCAAAGCAGATGGATGGCTTTTTTTTTTTTCACACTAGCACAGATCATTGAGAGAGGAGTGTGGATGCAATGTGTTGGGGAGAAACTCCAAACCGCAGCAGGTGTGCTGTCGGGCTGTCAGTGGGCAGGGGACAGAGGCAGTTCTGGCCTCTTAATGAAGACTCTCCACCAGTGTGACTGCAGAAAAGGGACTGGAGTTCTGCCCACCCCCCTGCTCTTGCCCTTTCCTTCTTGCCTCTCAGCCAACAGAGGAGTGGCAGTCACCCAGCTGTCCTCAGGAGTGGGGGGCACCTGTGGCTCTCGTCCTCAAACCTCCAGAGAGAGAATTCAATGGGAAAAGGATTCTGCACCTGGCCGTTTCCCGCATTGAGGAAGTGCTTGCGGTGAGTGGGCAGAGAGAGGGAGGGGGCGCCTCCGCCCCTCCTCCACAAGCCCCCAGCAAGGCAGCTATTTCTCAGCCATCTGCTGGACTCTTTGTCAGTGAGCTCCAGGAACTGACGGTGTTGGAGGCACACGGAAAACACTCTGTACCCAAGCAAAATCTGCGGAGCTGGCCCCAGAAAAGACGCAAGAAGCGGAGAATGCCAAGCAGTTCTGCGGGACTGGCTAAGGAAGAGAGGAGCCCAACTGGAGGCTTTCCTGAGCTCGGCAAAGGCAGAGAATGGGAGAAGGTCGGAAAGGAAGGAGCGTGGGTGGGAGGATGCTAGTAATCCTTAATCAAATGCAAATTTAAGGCAGACAGCATGCAAACTGACAGGTCTAATTTTTGTGTCTGCAGTTCAGGCAGCATTTAGAAAGGAACTAGTATCCCGGGGGAGATGCTTCTTGAGAACTAGCTTGGCACACAGGGGCAGGACCTGATGAGCAAGTCACCTAGTGGGCTCAGACGTCAAGAGACAGCAGGATAGAAGCAGGGCTCAAGGACAGGGAGGGGAGAGCAGGGCATTCCGGGGAGGGCAGACCTGGCTGCAGGACAGATGGAAGGAGGCGGGTGGGCTGGCAACAGGCTGCTGGCAAAAGAGTTAGGCCGAGGGTCTACTAAGGCTCAGAAGGAAGGAACTCTGAGGACAAATAAGCCAGGGCTTCTTCCTCTACAGCCCCACATAATGGGGTAGATAATAATGAAATAACAATTATCATTTGCCAGGCACAGTAGCTCATGCCTATAATCCTAGCATTTTGGGAGGCTGAGGCAGGAGGATCTGAAGCTCAAGAGTTCAAGATCAGCTTGAGCAAGAGCGAGACCCCGTATCTACAAAATATAGAAAAATTAACTGGGCATGGTGGTGCACACCTGTAGCCCCAGCTACTCAGAAAACTGAGGCATGACAAGGCCTTTGCATCTAACCCAGGCAACAGATTGAGATCCTGTCTCACAACATTTTTTTTTAATTATCATTTATTGATTGGGTGTTTTTCATGTGGTAGGCACTATGCTTAGCGCATTGTACACATTATTTCATTTAATCTTCACAGCAGTCCTATGAGGTAGATTATTCAACCCTCTTAACAGACAATGAAACTGAAGTTCAGAGAGGTCAACTGGCTCAGGGTCTCAAAGCTAGGTAATACAGAGTCAAGATGTGAACTTGGATCTGCCTGATCCCATAGCCTGTGCATTTGGCCACTACACTCTGTGTCCTTCCTCCCAGGACCCCAAAAGAGTAAGGGCAATGACTTAGGCTATACAGAGCTGCTTTAAGCAGCTTGAATTGAGAGGCTGGGAACTTTATGATAGTGATCCAAAGATACAATTTCAGCAGGAAACAAAATCTCTGCACAGAGTGTGGGAAAATGGCAGGAATCCACCCCCTGCCCAGGCTCAGACAGGGCTCCTCCAGTTCAGAAGTGGGGCTAGATCCTCTGTAGAAAATTTCTTCCCATCCCCCTAAGGGCCCCCCCTAAGACAAGACCAGGGGGGCCTTCCCCCAGCTCAACACCCTGGCCCCAAGCCCAGCCTCATGCTTGTGGAAAACACAGGTCAGCATGAAGCCCATCCACCTGTTCCCCCATGAGAGAAGGGAAGGAGCCAGTATGTCTTGGCCTCATTCCACCCCAGATGTCATCCCAGCTGTGTGATAACAGGCCACTGGGGTGAGTTTCATGCCTCAGCCCTGGGAAGAAACTTCAAGGACCACCAGAGAGATCTTTGGCCAATGGAACGACTGAGAACAGAGCAGACAATTTCAGAGGTCTTGGGGCAGGAACGGGAAAGACAAGCCAAGGGTAAAACTATATACCAGGCCTGAGTCCCCATCCCTACCCAGAAATGAGGACATCGGCAGTTTTCACCCTGATCTAGAAAGGAGCCAGGCTCCAGGATAAGGACTAGAAATAGGCAATGAACTTGAACAAAAGGTGCTATCCTTTGACTACCTTCTGACTATCTTCTCCACACTTCATGGTCTGTCCACTTTTTTCACATTGTTTCTGTTTTCTTTTTATCACATTCTAAACAACCAGTCAGCTGACATATAACATTAAAACCTTTGCCAAAGCCACCTTCTAGAGAATGTGTTTTCCTCTCTCCTTGTGATGGGTCAATCACAGACCACTCCCCTTCTTCTACATCCAGGAGAAATTGGCTAATCTCTTGGACAGAGGAGGCATGGAGCTGTGGCATCCCTGCCCAGCCACATGGCCCAGGGGCAGAAGTCATTCTATGGTACAAGAGGAGATGATTCAGATGAGTAAGCAAAACAGAGGAAAGAGGCAGAGTGATGAGCAGGTGAAGATATTCAGTAAACTTAGTTCCCTTTCCTTTGGAAACCTAGCTGGTCCCTGAGCTCTGGCCCTATTATCTATTCCATAATAAACTACTGCTTTTGTTTAAACTGGATCCAGGGCATCAAGGCTGAACTGAAACAGGATTGATAGCTGGAGCCATTCTGAATGATCACCATGAGATCTGCAGAGCCATGGTGGTCAGGATAAGGAAGGACAGGGTGTCTGCAAGCCTGCAGGAGAGGAACTAACTTATTGACCATTTGCAATATGCCAGGTGCTCTATACTCATTCTCCTAGTCCATCCTCACAATGACGCCTGTGCAGTGGATACAAGTCCCATTCTACGGATGAGGAACAGGTGCATAGAGAGCTCTGGGCAGCCTACTAGAGTTGACCTGACCCTCACGTGCATGGCTGCAAAGCTGGTGCTCTTTCTATTGATATAGGCAGGCAGGGACCTAGAGACACAAGGGGCTCCAGGCCAATGGCATACATCAGAGTCTTGATGCACATGGGGTCCTCTGGAGTAGACATGCTCATGCTGACCCTTTTGGACAGGATGGGTGTGCGGGGTGGAGAACTGAACATAGATGGTGGTGAAAGTGTATCAGCCATAGACCCCACAAACTGTCTCCATCCTGGCAGCAGGTACCTAAGGGGGTCCAAGGAACATGCGAGGGTTCCAGTACCCTGCACTCCTAAACTCTTATAGGAGACCTCATAGCAGGACTACTCTGTTTAAAATTAAAGATCTGAGTAGTTGCTCAGGGAGGTTGCCATGCCTGTGGGACACTACAAGGCCGTGTTTGCTGCTGATGAGAGGCCTTATGATGTAGTGGCAAAGGAGGCAGTTTGCTTGAGCCAAACTGCCTGGGGCCATACCCAGGCAGGCCCCTCTATTTCCTGACTGTGTGACCTTGCAGAAGTTACTTAACCACTCAATTTCCTTATTGGTAAAATGAGGATAAAAATAGTACCTAATTCACTAGGTTGCTATGATGTAAAATACTCAGAGCAGTGACTGGTCCACAACACATAGTAAGTGATAGAGGTTATTATCCTGAGTCCGTGGATCTTCCATGAAGCTAACTTGCCACCTAGATGCAACACTCTGGGATATCTTCTCTGAATAACAGGAACGACAGGCCATGAGAGAGCAGAAGGGGAGAGTAAAAGAGAAGCCATGCAGGCGGCGCCTATGGCTCAGTCGGTAGGGCGCTGGCCCCATATACCAAGGGTGGCGGGTTCAAACCCGGCCCCAGGCCAAACTGCAACAAAAAAATAGCTGGGCATTGTGGCAGGCGCCTGTAGTCCTAGCTACTCGGGAGGCTGAGACAAGAGAATCGTCTAAGTCGAGGAGTTGGAAGTTGCTGTGAGCTGTGTGACGCCACAGAACTCTACCGAGGGCAATAAAGTGAGACTCTGTCTCTACAAAAAAAAAAAAAGAGAGAGAAGCCATGCCCCAAAATGCTGATGGGGCTGACTTCTGTAGCCCCGTGCCAGCTTTGCACCAGCCCTTTCCCATACAGCATCTCCTCCAGTGCTCCCACATCTTGGAAGTGGGGAGTCTAATCCCTGTTTTACGTTATAACAAGGAGGCTGAGGCTCAGGCAGTGAAGTGGCTTATTCAAGATCAGCAGTTAGCGAGTGACAGATCCAGGATTCCCAAGCAGAAGGGCCAGAGGAACAGCTTATCCCAGGCTGACATTTTAAGCCCCCACTCTTCCTGACTATTCTAGCCATCCTCATCCCAGACACCTCAACCCTCTTCGCTCCTGTATACCTGGGGAGCCTCCTGAAATCCTTTCCTACAGCTCCTGGGCTTTCCAGCACTAACTGTGACATTGAACCATAACTGCCTGTGGGTCTCCTTCCCACACTAGACAGGGAGACCCTTGGAAAGCAGGGGACCAGCAGAAAATTGGCACTCAAGGATAAGGAGAGCAGGACAGAGCGATTCTTTTTTTTTTTTTTTTTTTTTGAGACAGAGTCTCACTTTTTTGCCCTCGGTATAGTGCCATGGCATCACAGCTCACAGCAACCTCCAGCTCTTGGGCTTAGGCGATTCTCCTACCAAAGCTTCCGAAGTAGCTGGGACCACAGGCACCCGCCACAACGCCGAGCTATTTTTTTGTTTCAGTTTGGCCGGGGCTGGGTTCAAACCCGCCACCCTAGGTATATGGGGCTGGTGCCCTACTCACTGAGCCACAAGCACCACCCAACAGAAGCAATTCTTACAGACCTGAGCTCTCAGGACCATTGCAAGACTGATGTAGCCTAAGGGTTCTAGAATATGGAGAGGGCAAGGGGATCAGTGACTTGCTGCTACTTGTGTAAGAGGCAGCAGAATCTAGTGGCTAAATGTATGAGTCTAAACCGAGCCTTGTTTGAGTCTCGGCTCTCCATGTCTCTTGTGCCTTTGGACAAGCTTCCTCATATCTAAATCTTGTATAATAGTAGGGTTACGGCCGGGTGTGGTGGGTCATACCTGTAATCCTAGCATTCTGGGAGGCCAAGGTGGGAGGATCATTCAAACTCTCAGGAGTTTTGAGACCAGCCTGAGCAAGAATGAGACCCTATCTCCACTAAAAATAGAAAAATTAGCCAAGAATTGTAACAAATGCCTACATTCCCAGCTACTCAGGAGGCTGAGGCAGAAGAATCACTTGAGCCCAGGAGTCTGAGGTTGCTGTGAGGTAGGCTGATGCCAAGGTACTCTAGCCTGGGCATCAGAGTGAGACTCAAGTCTTAAAAAGAAAGAAAAAAAATAGTAGAGTCACCAGCCTACAGGATGTACCAGCAGAGTCATACTGGTTGTTAAAAAATATGAAACACCTTCTTACAGCTTGTAAGTGTTTCTTTGAGCCTTCAAGTACTCCCCTGCCACCCTGGCTACCTGGGCCCTCCCTCCTTCCTTCCTCCAACAATCCAGCAACCACAGAGTTAATGCTTGGCATTTAGGGCGGGGGGGGGGGGGGTTGGGGGTGACGAGCAGATGTCCCCAGACTCCTCCAGCTCTGAAGCCTGTGAGTGTTGCCAAATATTTTGCATATGACCCTTGAATCTTATCTCATTGTGAGGGTGAAATGGGTCTGCACAAACCACTCAGCTCAAGTGGCAAACAGTGAGTGCTCAATAAATAAATGCGCACCGTGATTGTTGCTGTTCTCCAGTCTCAGACGTGTCCTCAGAATGAAGGTGCCTGCTCTATCTGCAGAGTATATGGCTTCCATTAGAGTTGTAGGGGCTGAGTGCTTCCTTCTAGAGGGCCCAAACCTGTCAGTGGCCTCAAAGCTATAGGCTGGGATGAGGGACATCAGAAAAGCCGGAGATGCTGAGCAGGAAGGTAGTGCTCCTGAGAGCCCAGCGGGTCCCTTGATGGCAGCAGCAGGAGCCACAGCAGCCTTTGCATGCTGCCTACCGAGCAGCAAGCCTACCCTGTGGGGTGGGCAGCAGGAAGGTAGGAGTCGCAGCAACACTGGCCAGCTGCCTCCCCGCCCCAGACAAACACTGCTGCTTCCCTGCTGGTGTAACTACCTTCTCAAGGTGCTGCAGCCAGGGGTAGGATGACAGAAAAGCCATAACCTGAATGCTGCAGCAACGCCAGGACCCATGTCACCATCCAGGCCCTGCGGGAGCAGTAAGATAGTAGAGCAGTACCCATACCATGGCAAACCCCAAACTCTAGGACAACACCTCCTAGGGACACCTAGACTCCATGGTAAAATCAAATCCTCTAAGGCAAAACCTCTTAGCTCCTGTACCAATGGCAACTGGACCAGTCGGTGGCACCACAAAGAAACAGGAAAATGAATACTTGTTTGTAGGGTAAGAGGTACCCTCACCCCATCAGGGCTGCTGCTAATCAGGGTCATGGAAGCATCCTCTCCCTTCACCCCTCCCAAGACCAGACACCGCCAGGGCTACAAGAGCAACCAGATGTGGAATTTAAGAGGCCTTGGGCTCGCTAATCTCATCAGTTACAACTTCTCTCAAGGACCAATGGACACAGGATTCTTTGGGGAGATCCTTTAGGGGCAGACCCTGATTGCTCTCTTTCATTTAAATGTCTCCTACAGGCTCCACACCGGTAGCTCAGCGACTAGGTTGCCAGCCACATACACCAGAGCTGGCAGATTCAAACCTAGCCCGGGCCTGCCAAATAACAATAACAACTACAACAACAACAAAATAGCCCGGCATTGTGGCGGGCACCTGTAGTCCCAGCTACTTGGGAGGCTGAGGCAAAAGAATCCCTTAAGCCCAAGAGTTTGAGGTTGCTGTGAGCTGGAATGCCACAGCACTCTACCGAGGGTGATATAAGGAGACTCTGTCTCAAAAAATAAACAAATAAATAAATATAAAATAAAATAAAATGTCTCTTACAGAAAGTCCCAGTGGACTCCATGTCAGGTCAGCCGTGATCCCAGACTGCCCTTCTGCCCTCATCCCCTCTTTTACCTCCTTTCCCACCTCTCCTCCAGTCAGATAGGGCTCCTCACACTGCCATCAAGCTCATTTTTACTTCAACCTTCCTTTTCTAGTTTTCCTGTCTCAATCACTTCTTGGCCTTTTGTCTAAGATCAAGTCTAATTTTTCCTATCTCTACTGCCAAGAACCTACCCCTCTCTTAAAACTCAAATTATTCTGTAGTGCAGCAGCCCCAACCTTACAATGCCCCCCGCACACCCTATGCACTGATGCCAGGTTCATGTGGCTTCACCCTCTTCAGCAGCCTTTCTAACTTGTCACAGCAAGTGACATTTTGACATAATGAGTGTGGATACGTCTTAACTCAATGAATTCAATGTGTGGGGAATTTTGAGGCTCCTGGAAGTAGTGTGTTATGGAAGTTAAGTTCAAATCTGAGGTCTGGCACTCACATGCCTTACTGGCTTTGGGTAGATTACCTGCATTCCAGTGCCTCAGTTTCCTCATTCAAGTACCAGGATCATAAGATTACTGTGCGCATTAAGTGACTTCTTATAAGGAACAAGAACAATGCCTCTCCTATAGCAAGAGCTTGATAAATGCTAGTTTTTATTATTGGATTATTGCGTTCTTGAGCTTTAATTCCCCTCCCAGAGCTCCTATGAGGCAGCTCCTCAGTTTAGGGATGTTAGAATCCTAGGCCCCATAGTGGCTTAGGGACCCTGCAGAGAGAAGGCAGGGCCTCCTGGGTGACTGCCAGCTTCCTCAAAGGAGAAGGGCCTGTTTAGTGGGTCACCAAGGGCAAAGGGAGCCTGTGTCCTCAGAGTCTGAGGAGGAACCAGCACTTATAGTGCTTTTCTGGGAAAGAGGCCAAAGAGTCTGAACCCCTGCTGTCTCTGCCTTAGGGGTCGGTTTGGGGGAACTTGTTCTACCACGGTCATATTTCAGACTCTTTTAAACCTGCCTGGCTCTTGCATACTCACACACAAATGCACCTTTAGTATGTGTATATGTGCTAGAGGCCAGGGAATGTGTATTTATAAGCACAGATCCATGTGGACACACACTGTGCACTGCACACCCAGTGTTCACCTGACACCCAACCTTACCCAAGTTCTAAGGGAGTATGCCATGTGCCATATAATCTATTTACCCACTACCTCTCATAGGCATGTAATAGTTGCTTACATCTTGCTCTCTATCTTCCTACTCAGGCCAAGGTCACACTTTACAACCCTGGCTCTCCAGGGACATAATAGGAGCTTATGATAGTCAACCTTGCAGACCAGAGCACATCCAAAAGCAACACCCAATTGGATAACCTCCAAGACTTCTCCTGCATTCCATGGGGACCAACAGCGAGAGTATGTACAGCACACCAGGGCATGGGTCTGTGCTTAGTTTCCACATCTCTAACTCACACATAGGAGCTAGTACTCTGAGAATTCAGAGGAAGAACTGCTACACAGAAATGAGAAGATGCTGTGGAGAAAACGCCCACTGCAGTGGCCCCAAAATGTATCACTGAGATGTCTAAAATAGATTTCAGTATGGCACAGGCCAAGGCCTAGCCCCTACAGAGCCCTGGCTGCCTTGCTGAGGTTTGGCTGGCACTAGATTGGAGAATTGTGTTTCTAACACGCAATGTTCAACAGCCTTGGCAGCTAGAGCCTGGGAATTGCTGGAGCCAAAGTTCTTAAGGGTGAACCTGTAGCCTATAGAAGGGATATATTCTATGCTCTCCCATCCCCACCTCAGTACCAGAATGGGCTTGAAGAGTCTGGGGACCCTCATTAGGTTCACATTCTCCCCTAATGGAGGATTTCCCACCCCTGCAATTTGCCTCTCTACACGCCAGAGATATAGGGTCTGGGGAAAAAAAGGTGATTATGAAAGATAAAAAGCACCATGACCCACTCTGCTTATCCCAGGCACATGCTGCTGCAGCCACACTGGGCCGCCATGCTGGAAATGCCCTTGACACAACCTGTTCTTCCCTCAGTCTCCAGCTGGGGGATATAAACAGTTCCTGGGGTATCTTTCAGTCTGCATCTCTATTGATGAGAAGGGAATTAAACCCAGAAAGCTCTGGTGTCTTGCTTCCTGCCAGGGGCCAGTACCTAGAAGCAATAGTGGGGAAAGGTATGAAAAGGAAAGTATGAGTGGAGGAAGCAATGTGGGAAGGTATGAGAGCTGGGGGCTGTTTCAAGGGGTGACCAGGCACTTCATGGAGGGAACCTGGAGGGAACCTGCCTACACTGAGCTGGGCCTGGCCCCCCAGCCCTTCCTGCACATGAGAGAGAAGGCTGCAGGCTCTGGGGACATCAAACATATCTGGGTAATCCAAACAGAGTGTGGGGGGAGGTCAGCCAGCGTAAATGAGAAACATGTGGTGTCCATTTCCCCTCTGCTGGCTGCTAGCACAAGCTTTCCAAGCAAAGGGAGAAGGCTTTGGGGAGAAGAGCTTCCTGGCTGGGCCAGGTGCTGTGGGTCCCCAGCAGAGAGTCACTGTGAGATACAGACTTTACAAGGAGGTGGAGGTGGGGTGGGGTCTAGGTGGGAAGCTGGCCTCCACTGGACCTAGGGTGAACAGGTCAGGCTCCTCCTCCGTCTTGTTTCAAAAGAAAAGACAAATGGAAAAAAAAAATGAAAAAAGGGGCAAAGAGAGAAAAGATGAAATGGAGCCTGGATAGGTGTCTGACCTCAAATAAATAAGAAAGGAGAGTATGTAAAAGGCAGGCCAGCTTACTATGTAAGGATCCACAAAGCAAATATGAAGCCATGGGTGGCAATTTTCAGAAGAAAGAATTTCGGCTCAACAGAAGAAAGATCGTTCTAATGAGTACTTTCCAAGAAAATAAGGTAGTGAGCCCTCTGTCACTAGGAGTATGTAAACAAAACACCCACCTGCCTATGACGCTATAGAGGGATTAATTTCTGCTTTACGTGGGTGGCTCAACTAGACAATTTCCAATCTGGGGTTTTATGAAAGCCCAGAGAAGGGTGAGGGAGGCATAGTGCTCTGTGGAGAGAAAGGAACTTCACCCCTCTGACCCTGCAGTGTGCTGCAGAGGTGGTGGAACAGCAGGGTGCTGAGCTGCAGGTGTGGACTCTGAGCGCACTACTCACCCAGGTCATTGTAGCTCTGGCTCTCCTTTAAGCCTCACACAGCAACCTACACCATCTGCCCTTAGGGTCAGAGTCTGTGAGATGTGGGTATCTGTGTGCTGCAGAGAAGGGTGAGCCTGGAGGCTAGCAGAAGAGGAAGGGTCTGATGTTGGTAGCCTGGGGTAGGGGGCAGATCATAGAGGGGAGGTGGGTGCAGCCACAGTATCACATAGGGTGTGTAGGGCTAGGGGGTGGGAGGAGGTGGAATAAGAGGGAAGTGTCAGGAAACATTCCAGGGTTCCAGGTGACTTGGTCCTGGTACCCATTCAGTCCAGGTCTAGAAGAGGCCTGTGGCCTGAGGCTAGAACCATCAGTGATGATACAGAGCATCACCCCAGATTGCTTTATGCTTCAAGTATCCAGAGAAGTTCTGGGCACCTCTGCTGCACCTGTACCTTCTCCCCAGAACAGAGAAACTGTCCCCAAGACCTACTCATCCACTCTTGTGTTACTCTCAGAAATGGAGCCTTGTCCGCCGTATGAGAACAGATTCGGTTGCAACCATCTGAACAAGGCAATGTTCAAAGGTGGGGGACTGAGATGAGGCTGGGGGCCCAAGTCTGACCTTGGAGAAAACATTCTGAACTCTGATGGTGAGAAAAGAAACGTTCTCCTCAGTGCTAACCTTGAGAAAGGCAGGAGGCCTCAGAGCTCAAAGGTTCCGTGCCAATTCCTTCTTCCCACACACATACTGACTCACCTTCAGGCCCCCCACCCACACCCCCCACCTGGCCACAGCCTTTGCTCCAGCCTGTGATTCCACAAGTACCCTCCAGCACTCCTGTGCTGCTCAAGGAAAGGGCAGAAGTGAGCTTTGTCTTTACTTTCCTGCCACGTCTGGGAGAGCCCCTGGAGGGAATCAGGGAGGCTCTGGGTGGAAAGCCTCTGACACAGGGTGCTGGATGAGCTTGCTCATATCACGCCTACTCTGGCAGCAGTTCTGCAGCCCTTCTTTGGAGAATTCACACTATCTCATCTATCCACTCTGCCCCCCAGTGCACTTGAACAAATAGGGGAAAAAAGGTGCTTGTGATGACATTGCCCTCCCCCTCCTCCACACACACAAACTCAAGGCATCCCAGAGCACATTCTCTGGAGTAACCTTCCATTCCCCAAAACCTCCGCAGAAACCAAATGGCATAGAATTGAATAGTTTCCTGACTTTCTTCCTCATTTTCGTTTGGTCTGGGCTTCTGAGGGCCTCAGTGTTGTCATGGAACCCTTAAGAGTGGGTCCAGACATCCTCTGTGAGGAAGTAGGACTACAAACTCCAGGTTTCAGGGTTCTTTTACCCCCTGAGCCTGAACAGTCTTAGCTGTTCCACTTTGTCCCTTTTTCCTGGAGGGCAAAAGGGAAAAACCTGACATGTGGGAAGTCAACAGACTGATTCTGCTCTGACAGCCTTGGGCCCAGGACTGATAAGATAGGAAGAGTATGGTTTTGGATGTTATCATAGTACAGACTGTCCCTGACTTACAATGATCCAACTTCTGATTTTCAACGTTACAATGCTGCAAAAGTTAGACTTATCAATAGAAACCATGCCTTGAGTATGCATACAACCATTCTATTTGTACTTTTAGTACAGTATTCAATAAATTATGGTATTCAACAAATTCAATAAATAAGTTAGTCAACACTATATTATAAAATAGACCTTTTGTTTGGTAATTTTGCTCAAATGAAAGCTACTGTAGGCATTCTGAGCACATTTAACATAGGGTGGGGTAAGCCTTGCAATGTTCAATAAGTTAGATGTATTAAATATATTTTTGACTTATGATATTTTCAACTTATAATGGGTTTATGATTATAAGTAAAGGTACATTTGTATTTAATTGCTCTATATAAGGGCAGTGCCTGTGGCTCAGTGAGTAGAGCACTGGCCCCATATGCCGGAGGTGGTGGGTTCAAACCCAACCCCAGCCAAAAACTGCAAAAAATAAAATAAAATAAAAATTTTTTTTAAAATTGCTCTGTATAAACGTAGGCTCTCTTTAACCTATCTGGGACATTTTCAATGTCTGATCACTTTAATCTATGCACCCTTCCCCCACTATAAGGATGAGCCATGGGAGGGTCTCTTCCATTCACAAATGGGGAATTGAGTCTTAGAGGAGATCACAGACCTTAGAACTTCTGGATAGAGAACTCAGGAATTCAACCTTCATCTTAGCCCCAGACCCAAGCCAAGGGCCTGGGAGCCATTTTTCTGGGAGCCAAACTGCCCAATGTGAATACTGGGCCAGAGTCCAAAGGCATCTGATGCCTGGAATTGGTCAATTTTCCCTTGGGATCCAACCACAATCTTCAAAGTTTCTAGGGTTCTCCTAGTGGGACCCTAGCTACTTGGCAGCTTCCAAGATTATTAGGGAAGGGACTCTAGCAGATTTCTGGGAAGGGGATGATCAGGTTTCAGATCTTCCCCTTTATTCCAGAGAGGTTTGATTTGAGGCTGCCTCATCCCCCTCCCTGCCACAGCAATTGGGTTTTGGTGGCTTCATGGGTATGGGATGGTACCAGGTAGTGGAAATAACTGGACACCAAGCCTCATTGTAGGTGACAAATACCCAGTGTCTTCACTCCCATCCTGAAACATCAAGTCAGCTATTCTTCTCCCCAGAGGCCACCTTGCACTCCCCTGAGAACCTGTCCTGACACCTGGAACCTTTCATGGGCTCTGGGAGGCTGATCCCCTCTGTTATCCCCTCCCTTTCCCCAGGCTGTCTGATCCACTCCCACATTCACAGAAGAGAAAAGCTTTGCTTGGAGGGCACCAGACCCCTCACCCCCAACCCACCACTATATGAGATGAAGCCCTGACCTCTTAGGCCCTGAAACAAGCCCCCCACCCCATCCCCTCAGCTGGAGATAGTCCAGAAAGTTTGGCAGACCCTCCACCAGAGAGCTAAGCCCCACAGCCCATCTGTGCGTCACCTCTGGAGGCCCACGCCCAACAGACATAGCCCTGGTGGGGCCCCACTTTACCTACTGAGTCTCCCTCTCTCAGCAGGCCTCCCAGGAAGAGCTGTGACTTAGCACTCTGGAGATGCAAGCAGGATCTCCCTCCCATCACTAACCCAGAGATGACTTCAAGGCCCTCAACCCCTTTGACGCTGCCTTTCCCCAACTGGGGAGCAGAGGTGCCATGCTCTTCTCATCTTCAAGGGTGCTGAGGGGCTCTGTGTATGTGTGCTTTGAGAAGGGCCCACTGCTGAGCTGGAATGAGGGCTCAGCTTCTCCCCTCCTGCCCTTCTCCTCACTCCCCAGCCACTTCAGAACTATTTGTCAGGGTTTCTGTGGTTATAACCTCTTGAGAAGCAAGTAACAGGGCTTCGATGGGCAGCCAGCTCCTGGGGCAGTGTGGGGACTTCAAGTCTGGCCAAGATTAGCTAAGTCATCCCAAACGGGTAAAGCCCTGACCTTGAAAACAAGTCTTGCCCTTTGCTATTCTGTGCCCTTTACAGTCCCTTCACCCTTTCCAGGTCCTCTCTATCATGTGGCACGGTGTCATTCACTCTATAACCATCTTTGGTGCTTAGAATTTATTTTGTTCCCATTGTTTCCTGTCTTACCCCATTAAACTGTAAGCTCCTTGAGAACAGGCCCTCTGGCAGGATCAACCCAGCACCACGCACAGCCCCTTTGCAGAATGAAGCTGCACCCACACACCCACCCCCATCCCCACTTTCAGGAGGGGTTCTCAGAAGCAAATGGCTGCTCTTCCCTTTTTGCACTTGTCCAGACTCCTTATTGCTTCTGCAAAGCCCCTCTGCAGCCATCACAGATATGAGGATTGATTATTTGGAGATCCAAATCCTTGCCTCGCCTCTGGTCAGGGAATCCTTATACTGGCTCACAACGGGATCGGGGTCGTCGGGAAGATTGCAGCAAGCCAACCGGTCTTCCCCCACCCCTTCTCTTTCCATTCTCCAGGGCCGCCAGGCGAGCGTGTCCATCCATACCCACTGCCAAGCCCATTACTGGGCCTGCAGCCTGTCACTCGGTCCCGCCCCTTCACACGCGCACGGACACGCCCCTTCCCAGCCCCCAGCGGGCCGGCAGCCTGCCGGGTACCCGGGAAACTCAGGTCCCTTGGTGCCGGAGGACCCACATCCTAGTCACCGCAACAAGTCGGTGAAACCAAGGCGGCTCGCTGGGCTCCAGGCTTCACATCCCTCCTCCTGTGGCCCCAGCACGGCCCGTGCGGGCTCCAGAGCCATGGCAGCCTTGTGTCCAGCGCATCTTCAATCTATCCCTCTCTTAGGGCAGGGGTTCTCCGGGAGAGCAGGCGCAGTTCCGGGGCCCGCTCAGGGTTTTTTTGCAAGGATTCGGAGAACAATGGAGCAGCTCTCAGCGCTTCCTCTAGCCGAGCAAGCTTTGTTCCTCCCTTCCCGCCTGTTCGGCTACCATTAGTCAAAGGGCAAAGGCTTCCTGGTCAACCAGGAGTATCAGTACAGAAGTCCAGACCTTTCCACCTGGGGTGTGGAACGGAAGTAGGAGCTGGGGCCAGAGTCGGGGCTAAGGTACAGGACAAGCATCCAGATGCGCTCAGCTGGCAGCCCGCCCGCCCCCAGCCCCAGACGCTTCTCTTTGCCAGAACCCCCACACCCGGGAAATCCGACTCGAGCTCCCACCCGGGATCCACAGAGGAAGTGGAACCTCAGCTGTGTTCCAGGGCCAACCAGCTCTCACATCTGCTCTCCTACATCTGTCCTCTAGATCCGGGCTCTCACCGGACGCTCCCCTGGCAATGCTGGTTGCTCTCTTGTCCAGCGCAGACCAAACCACAGCTGAGGTCGCCACCAGCCCCAGAATTTGCCATGTTGGGATCTGGGGTTTTAAAAAGGAAGCTAATGGACTCTATTTCTAAGAACCTATGACACCCCGCCCATTGTCCAGCCTCATCCCAGGCAGGCCAGAGCAGAGCCTGGGCTCCCGCCCGGTAACATCTTTAACATGCATTTTAGCCATGTGCATCTGGAGGTGGACCAGCTCTGCACATCTGGGAGCAGTGCCCCTCACAACCTGACCGGTGATCAATAAAGCCTATGGGAAGCGGAAAAGGGAGGGAGCTTCACTTTCCCCACATCTTCCCCAGCAGCTGGGCTGGAGAAAGCCAGGGGCGGGGTGGGGCGGGGCGGCAGGACTTACCCAGCATCTGGCTGAAGAGCAGCTGCTCCAGGTCGCCCAGCACCGTCACCACAAGCTCTGGGTCCACCTTGAGGAAGGCGCGCTCCTCCTGGCCCTTGGCAGAGGGCACCGGCCCGGCGGAGGCCTTTTGTGCCTTGGCCTTGCTGGAAAGCAGCTCATCGTCCGATTTGCCGTCGTCGCTCACGGCCGCCTCAGGCGCCTTGCTAAGCGGCTTGACCTCCGCATAGGGTCCTCGGGGGATCCGGCTCGGCTTTCCCAAGCTGGGCGCAAGCGGAGCCAAAGGGGTCTTGGCGCTGGCGGCCGGGCTCCCCTTGGCCTGGAAGAGCGAGTGCTCTGACTTGGACAGCGTCTTGGACATCAGAGGAGTCTCACGGCCTTTGGACCCCACCTTGCCCAAGCCCTTGGGCGCCTTGGCCATATCGTCGCTCCACTCGGGTTCATAGAGCTGCAGTTTTTTCTCCGAGTCTGTGAGGAACGAGAGATTGGTGAGCGACTTCTGCTTGCGCAGGTTGGAGGCGGGTGGCCCGCCGGGGACACGGCTGTCCACGCTGCCGGACTTGAAGACCTTTAGCTCAGCCGCGCTGGCCTTGGCCATGCCGCCACCACCACCGGGCGCCTTGGCGCGCTTGGGTAGCATGCCTTTGCCGTCCGCCGCTACCGCCTTCCTGCCGGCGCCCCGCGGCTCGTCCGCGCCCTCGTCACCGCCGCCGCCGCTCAGCTCCACCTCGGGCTGCACGCTCTTGACGCTGCTGCCCAACATTCTGCCCGCGAGGAGCGCATGGACGATCCGCGCGTCTGCAGGCACGGGAGGGGGGTGCAGGGGGCGGGAGCGCCGAGAGGAGGAGGCGGGTGTGGGAGGAGGGGGATAGAAAGGACGGAAGAAACCGAGGAAGAAGGGGAGAGGAAGCGGGAAAGAGTGAGGGAGGAGGGAAGGAGGAAAGCCGAGGGGGGCAGGGGAAAAAAACGCAAGGAAGGAAGCCGGGAAAAAGGAAAGAGCAAGAAAACCGTGGAGAGATGGGGCGGGGTCGGAGGAAAAGGGGCGGGGCGGGGAAAATACAAATTAAAATTTTAAAATCAGCCACAGGAAGGGTAGAAGCCCTGAGGCGACTCGGCTGGCGCGGGAAGGTGCTTCGGTGCCCGATTCCCGGTCCGCGACATGCCTGCCTGTCAGTCCTGCGGGCAGCGCATTGCCGGGCAGCGCCCTCGCCGCACTCCGCCCGCTAGCCGGAGTAAAGACTGCAGCCTGCAGCTCAGAGTGGAGGAAGGAGGGAAGGGGAAGGCGGGGAGCAAACTGGAGGAGGGGAGGAGTGTGCGCAAGGGGAGGGAGGTGGGGGAGAGAGAGTGTGTGTCTATTTCTGGCTCGGGAGGGGGAGGTATCTGCGTGTGGAGCTCCAGGGGCGGATGAGCGGGGGCTAGGGGGAGATAAAGGATCGGACCAGTTTTTCTCGCTTTCTGCGCAGAGGCGGGGCGGGTTCTCCGGTTCTCCGAAGGCACGAGTGGCCCCCTGCCGTGTCCGCGGGAACGTTCTGCTGAGATGTAGGGGTGCAGGTAAAAGGGACTGAGAGAAAGCAGCTAGGAGTAAGGGAGGGAGAGTGGGCCTATGGGGCCTGGGAGAAATGTTGGGAGAGGGGTGAGGAAGTGATATCCAGGTTGCTAGTTCTCCACCCCAAACCACCGTTGGTTTTCCCCCAGGAAACTCCCCATTTTACCCTACTTCAGTCTCTGAGGCCCAAGGTTGCCCTCCTGAGCCCTGAAGGTATAGGATAAGGGATAGGACACCGGAGGCTTTGACAGACAGAGTCCCAAGGTTGACTTGGGATCAGGAGAATGAGTTCCTATTCTGACTGCATGACCTTGTCAAAGTCACTGAACCCCTCTGTCTTCCCTTATGGTTGTTATAATTCCAGCTTTACTGGTAAAAGGGGGCTTTGGAACTGTAAAGCCCTCTGTCAAACCTAGGGAATCAGGAAGAGACTTAGCCCTGGGTCCTTAGTCTGCCAGAGGGCTGAAGAACAATTTAAAAAGATGTTTCCTTAGGTCTTCTCCCTTCCCTCCGACCTGAGCTCACGGGGACAGGATGGAGAGGGAACAAAAACCAGATGAAGTAGGCAGCAGTTTACCCAGGACTATGCCAGGACACTGCCAGTCCTCCTATGGCCTCCCAAATCAGGGCCATGTTGCATGAGAAAAAAAAGTGGAGGGGAATTCTCCGAAAGCAAAGCTTGCTCCAGGAGAGGTAGGCCTGTGATGGAGGCGCGCACTAAGGACTGTATATCTCTGTGCCAGAATGCGCAAACCATCAGATTATCTCCTCACCCTATCCCCAGCTTCATCTCTCTACTTTCCTTCTCTCCTTCCCCCACCCCCAGAAACTAAACCCAGTATCTGAGGCTGCTAGCACTAATCATCACAGCCTGAGTGGTGTGAGAGGTATTTGTGTATGTGTCTATCTTCCCCACCAGCACAGGAGTTCTCCCCATGCAGAAATGTGTCTCTTAGAGGAAGCAAGTGTTGCAACTGTGTTGCCTAAATGGATGTGGAACCCTGAGTCTTATCTACTATGTCTGTACCCTGTGTAACTCTTAGGCCCTGGTGGTATCCCACCTGACATGAATCCAGGGCTGGACTGAGAAACTATAAAATCTGCAAGGATGGGGGTCTTAGCAGAGAGGATGTGCTTATCACAATACTGAGAACAGAATTCTCAAGCAGAGAAGTGTTTTGTAAAAGCATGGACCATTGGCTAAGCTCTGGATGGCTAAGCTCTGGATATCCAGGAAAAGAGGGAGATTCTGCCCTCAAGGAACTCAAATGTCTGGCAGGGAATATAAAACAGACAACAAAAGACACAGGAAAATAATCCTGTCCCTGTGAAAAAGCAATGTCACACACATCAACACATTCATCACAGGCAGACAGACACAGGTGTGTGTGTGTTCTAATTGCAGGAATATCAACAGTCACTGCCTTAAAGAGGTGGAGGAAAGGAATTGGATGCAAAGATTTACCAGAAGGCCCTGTGGCAGAGAGAACAACGTAGACTGGCCTCAGAGGTCTGTGCCCAGCACTTAGGAAGCAGAGGGGTAGACTGCAAATAGGAAATGACAAGCAACAGGGAACTGGTTAAAGGGATGTGAGTGGTATCATGCCAGAACTTGGCCAGGGCACAGAGTGTGAGGCCAATCATGGGACTCCCTCTCTGGGCGTACAAGATCCCAGCAGCTTAAGCAAGAGATCAAGCCCCACCTTCGGTGCCAAATCTTTCCGTAAGCATGATGTGCTCTTCTCTCCTATCCCACAGGTCACTTGTAATGAAGTTACGAAGCATCATTTCTACAGTCTTCTTCCTTACTCATTGATCACTCTCGTATTTACACAAGACACCCCTAATTCAGTCATATGGGACCTCACTCTTCCTAAAAATAGCAATTTGAGAAACTAAGGACTGCTATTCTCTGATTTACCAGGTTACAACCATACTTGCTTACTGTCTCTATGTTCTCTTCTCACATATAAATTCAGCTTCTTCTTAGTAGACAATGAGAAATTAATTGGTTAACATCCTAGCTGAAAACCTTATTTCCACTGTGACCCATTTCACCCAGTGGACTGTGCTGAGGGCAAAACCTGGTGCTCCGTCCCATGGTTTAATTTGGCTCCTCGTCCCATACCCATGTCTATAGGCTAGCGCCTCTCAAAGTCTTTAGAGTTGCTGGACCACCACTGTCCACTTGTTGCTGTGTCCACCTGCACCTCCTTGTCACTGGATGTCTGCTGCCCTGGGACTTGATCTTCCTCCCTTCCTGCTTATCTCATGCCTCCATGTGAGCCATGGTTGGGTTCTTTCCCTTTTCTTTATCTCTCTTTGTTCCTCCACACCTCCTCTCATGGCATATCATATTCCTCAAATCCCAAATCCTTTTGCTTCCCTGAAATTTAGCTCCTGAAATTTGAGAAGAAAAGAGAGTTGTCCAGAGGAGAGGCACAGCCTCCTCCCTGCTATCTAAACCTAGTGCCCCACACTCCCTCCTGCATGAAATGTCATCTATCAGTGTACGAGACAGAAAATACTTTCTATGCACATCTTGTGAGTTTATTCAGGGCTGATCCCCTGGAGTGTCCCAGCTCTGTCCACACAATATTCTGCTCACTTTCCCACTGTCATTCTTTAAAGGGTCTTGCCATGGCCAGGTGGTAGTCCCTTTAAATAGTCATTGGGCATCCAGGAACTTTGCAATGCTCCCTAATGCGACCTCTCCTTCTATCTGACTCTTTTTTGATTCCTCTCACATCCCCTGAGTTTCCCACTATCCTCTACTGCAGTGGGAGTGCTCTGCTACCCTAGTAACAGCCATTCCAGCATCAGTTGATAAAGCCAATATGTACAGAATGTTTCCTCGAGTGATTCCTAAAAAGAAAGGGACCTGTCCTGTCACATTATCCCCAATCCTAGCCCTGTTCCCCTCCCACTCAGCCATTTTCCCCTTTCCCAACCTGCAAGACACACAGGCTGTGACTTGTTCACTGAAGAGAGATGCTATAATCAATAATCAGCAGTCAACAGAGGGGCTGTGTGATGAGACAGAAAGGCCTGGCTGGGCAGGCAGTGTGTGCCAGTGATGTCACTAACCTGTCTAGGGGGATCCTGCCCAGTTTCTAAAGAGGATGGAGAAAGAGGCTGGATTGGAATCATGAAAGTTCTCAGTCCCCAGCTCTCTTCTCTCCAAAGGCATTGGCAGGTTCTGGGCTGGAGATAGGATGAGTGATTTGACCACATCTGTTGACCAATAACTTAAAGCAATTTGAGGAATGAAGACATAGGCATACAGCCAAGGAAAGGCATGCTGTGTGATTTTACATTCTCACACCCCTGTGATTAGAAACGGATGTATCAAACATGTCTGTGGGGGGTCTGGGGGCTCTGCCTGTTGGGACTAGATTAGGAGAGCTGGAGGTGGGGGTGGGCAGTAGAAGAGAAGAAAGGGTAGGATAGAGGGCTAGGCTGCCCCTACCCTGTTTACTTTGAAAAATGACCTGGGAAGAAGGCAGGATCTGAGGGAGGGAGTAGTGGGCAGGTGAGGCCACACCTGGTTCCCTCCAGGGCTAAGCACAGACGAGGGAATGGGAGGGGGGAATCTTGATTTCTGTGCCCATAGTTAGATCTGGAGAGCAGAACCCAGCCACATGATTCTGCAAGCTTAGCCTGCCCAGGGCCAGCATGAGGTAGTCACCAGTCCAACTGAAGAACAAGCACTCATTTAAGTTTTTCCTGTTTACATCCCTAAGATGAAGTCGCTTCATCACCTCCCTTGCAGACTCAACACCTCCACCTTTGTGGAAAGCCCTCCACTGTGTCATTCCACCTAGTAGCAGGCACCCAAAATGTGCACAAGGCCAGGCTAGAGGTTTGAATTAGCTGAAGCCCAAGTGCAAAGTCTTGTCTGCATCAAGATGACAAGATCCCCCTATTCCCACCTTGTTCATTGCTGGTAATGACAGGTGCTGGGGGACATGATAGAGAACAGATCAAAATTCTTGTCCTCCTAAGGACGGCGCCTATGGCTCAAAGGAGTAGGGCGCCGGTCCCATATACCAGAGGTGGAAGGTTCAAACCCAACCCTAGCCAAAAACTGCAAAAAAAAAAAAAATCTTGTCCTCTTGGAACTTATATTCTAATGTGAGGGACAGACAATAAGTTAGATAGAAATGCTAGCTCCTAAAGAGTACTAAGAGAAAAAACAAAGCAAAAATGAGAATACAAAATATCTAGGGTCAGGAGTGAAAGCAAAGAAGGCTTCACTGAGAAGGTGACATCTGAATAAAGATCTGAAGGGAAAGAGGGCGCAATCCACATGGGTATCAGAGAGGAAAGATTTCCAGGCAGAAGAAACAGACTGCTCAAGAGCAAAGGCCTTCAGGGAGCATGTGCCTGGTATTTTCTGAGGAAAGCAAGGAGATCAGTGAGGCTGAAGAAAAAAGGAACAGTGGCAGGGGAGGAAGTCAGAGAGATAAAGGGAGCCTAGTGTGCAGAGGGCCTTTTAGGCCACTACAAGGAGTTGGCCATTTGCTCACAGTGAGATGGGAGCCACTGGCAGGTTTGGGGCAGAGTAACATGACCTGGCTTCCCTCTTGAAAAGGTCACTTTGGCTGCTGTGTGGCAAGCACACTGCTGGGCTCCTGGGCAGAAACAGCTGCAGTCATCCAGGTGAGAGATGATGGTAACTTGGGACTGGGTGACAGCCGCTGGTAGTGAAAAGTGGCCAGACTATGGATGTATTTTGAAGCCATTAGAATTGTCTGATAAGCCAAATGTGGGTGTGTGGGAAAGGGAGGAATCAAGATTATCCCCAAGGATTTTGGCTTGGACAACTCAAAGAGAGGAGTTGCCGTCAATCAAGATGGGGAAGATTTCAAGAGGAGCTCGATTTGGAGAAAAGATTTGAGTCGTCTCTTCTCCCTAGCCCTTCTTGAGGCCAAATGTACATCCTCTAGGATGCCATCCCTGACTTTCCCCATGCAATTCACTGTAGCCACTTTAATAATTTCTTAACATCAGGGCCATAATTCATCATTTACTCCTTAGGGCTTCCCAAGGGTCCATTTTTGGTTGAACTTTTTCTCAGAATTCCATTATGGCTCTGTGCACATAGTGGGCTCTCAGAAATATTTGGTGAATGACGATTGATTAAATGAATGAATGCGTGACTCGGAACAGATGTGTGGGGAATTGTAAACAGCAGTGACCTCTTAATACCCCGTGGTGAGAGATGGTGCAGCTGGTGTGGAATGGAAGCCAGGCTTCTGGGATGGTGTCCCAGCAACATCTTTTCTCTCTTCTCTGCATCCCTGGGCCAGAGGGGAGGCCAGCCAGCCCTCTCTTACCCCTTTGAGGGAAGCTCCAATTCTTTAGAAGAATGGCCTTGGGGCATTCTAGGCTGAGACACTCTTATGTTCCCAATTCTCTGGTCTGATCAGAAGTATGGGAAGAGTTTTGCTGCACCACTGGGAGACAGGGGCAAAAGTGGGCAAGCTTCACAACCCAGGCTTCCTGGCATAGGTAGTAGTTCCAAATGAGACTTAAGCACCACCCCACTTTCATAGAAGAAAAGGGGAAAGTAGACACAGGGGTCCAACATGGTTGCTCTGGTGGCTCACAGAAAGCCCTCCTACAATGGTCTACTTGCTTCCTACCAGCCCAGTCACTACCTCTATTTTGCCAGGACACTGGTAGTTGAGACATTTCTGTGGACTCTGCAGGGCTATAGCTCACCCGCTTTGACCCTAGGAGACTCCCTGAGCTCAGGAGTTGGAGAGTTTTCTTCTGAGCCACAGGTCAGCGTGTGGGCTCAGGAGAAAGATATGTTGTCTTCTTGTCTCTTAGGGAAAATGAGGCTGAGCAAAATGAGGGCTGGGAGTACAGCCAGGGGTCATGAGCCTCAGTCTGGCCTTTGGCTCAACTGTCTCCAAGGAGCTTCCAGAAGGGTGGAGATGCCAAAAAATAAATTCTAAGCCACAGTCCACATTCCTCAGCGCTCACAGCTGCCCAGACATATCTTCCCTCCACCAACAGGGCAGGAGTGGAGCAGGAATGAGCCTGACTATCATGTAAAAGGACAGGGCAGAGATGAGGCCTTGAGAAGAAAACAAGTCACCTCTAGTCACCCAAGGAAACAGGACCAGAGCCTAAAGCCCAGTGTCTGCAGCTAGAGAAGGGGGCTCCCCAAGGCCGGGGAGGAAACATAGGCCCTCCCTTCAGAGGCCAAGTGCTCTGGGTTACACGTAGACAGAGTAGGAACTGTAGCTGAGGGCTGCTGAGGGGCCTTCTCCAGACTTAGGAGGTGAGAACAGGAGCCGGAGCTCAAAGAACTGGCACCACTTCTGCTATGGGTTTCCACGCTGGCCCAGGGAGGGGGAGGTTTGACTTGAGTTGGGCTGCTATTCCTAGTTCTAATAAGTTTTCTGGCCTCCAGTCTAAAACATGGGACCTGTCTTTCTGTGACCCTGGATGCTCAGCAGGGGAGCCTGGAGGTATGCAATAGGCACTGGGCTTCTTCCTCTTCTGAGGAGGAGGGAAGTCATTGAGAATCCCCCTTATTCTTTTAAAGCCAGAACTCCAAGGGGAGGTGTATCTCTGACTCAGTGACCCAAATGGACTCCCAGGGAAGGATGGCTCCCTGCCTTCTGGTACCTGACAGCTACAGAGGCCGGTGCTGGCTAATAGGTGGTACTCAAGCCCCTCACCACTTTGGCTTCACCTGCCTGGTGAACTTGCCCTCTAATGCTTTCCTCTAAATGCCCCTGACCACACCTGCACCTTTGCTTTGCCCTGCCCTCTGCTGAATGCCTTTTCTTATATGAATTCAAGCCCAATTGACTGTTTAAGGTCCAGCTTCAGGGCTGTGTCTTGTAGGAACCCTTCTCTGACTACTTATCCCAACTGCTCTTTGCCTTTTCCATCCACTGATTATGGTCAGGGGGGCACGCAGTCACATTCTGCCTGCTTCATCCTTGGGAGACATCCTCTCCTGCCAAGCTAAATTATAAGCCTCTGCATAAGATAGTTAGTAAGGGCTCACCAAGGCTTGCTGACCTGAAGAGCAAGTGATTTGAAAGTTAACTAAACATCTCCTATTGCACATGACCCTTTTTAGACACATCACATGAATTATTTCATAAAACTCTACGAAGTAGAGACTACCATTACCTTCATTTTGATGTAAAATACATTTGCCCAAGACCACACAGCAGGCTGCTGATGGAATCAGAATTTGAATACAAGTCTGTATGTGTCCTACATCTTGTGACTTCACGCTGTTAACATGCAGCTGAGCTCTGGGGCCTTGCTTAATAATTGCATGTGATACAAAGCAGTCAAGAAGTATATGGGCGGCTCCTGTGGCTCAGCGAGTAGGGCGCCGGCCCCATATACCGAAGGTGGCGGGTTCAAGCCCGGCCTCGGCCGAACTGCAAAACAAAAAAAATAGCCGGGCGCTGTGGCAGGTGCCTGTAGTCCCAGCTACTAGGGAGGCTGAGGCAAGAGAATCTCTTAAGCCCAAGAGCTGGAGGTTGCTGTGAGCAGTGTGACGCCACGGCACTCTACACAGGGCGATAAAGTGAGACTCTGTCTCTACAAAAAAAAAAAAAGATAGCAAGAAAGTCTGGGGTTCTGGCAGAGAAAGGGGGATTGGCTACTGGAAGGGGCATAGAGAGTGGGAAAGAGGGCCCTGCCTGTCTGCTAAAGAGGTCCTGTAACCCAGACACCTGTTGTAACCGAGCTGTACATGGGACTAGGACTGCAGTCACATTAAGACCAGGTCACACAATGATGGGAGTGAGGATAAGGTGAAGAATTATTTTTTGGACAGAGCTTATGGTCTGTAGCAACACTAGTCCCTTCATACCTCAGTTCCATGACCTCTGTCCTGAGGGCCTGGTCACCTTTAGGGGATCTGACAATCCCCAAAAGTTCAGGCCTCTCCTGGGGACTTTCCTAATCTTAAATCTTGGGGATCCTGGATTCTCTTCTTGACTTGCTGTGTGGCCTTAAGCAAATACATACAATCCCTGTCCTACAACTGATCATGTAAGGAATGATGTGGAGGTGGGGACTGGAGAATCTCTATTCCCTCTGCTCATGGGCTTCTAACAGGGAAAGCCAGGAGGAGAATACCCAATCTAGGGTATTCTGTTTAAAATTGTGCTCATTTAAAATCATATCCCTCTGCTCCTCGACCTAATAAGGAGCCCAGGATAAGAAGTCCAGATGTGGCTCTGCGCCTGTGGCTCAACGGGCTAAGGCGCCAGCCACGTACACCTGAGCTGGCAGGTTCGAATCCAGCCTGGGCCTGCCAAACAACAATGACGGCTGCAACCAAAAAATGGTCTGGCGTTGTGGCGGGCACCTATAGTCCCAGCTACTTGGGAGGCGGAGGCAAGAGACTTGCTTGAGCCCAGGAATTGGAGGTTGCTGTGAGCTGTGATGCCACGGCACTCTACCCAGGGTGACAGCTTGAGGCTCTGTCTCAAAAAAAAAAAAAAAAAGAAGTCCAGATGTTTCCCACATGTTCTTTTTCTATATGTTGCCATAGCAACTGTCCCATACACACGGCTGAGGTGGCCATTACACTGGGCCCCAGATGAGCTCTGCACCACCCAGGTACATCACCCTTAGACCAGGATCTGCCCAGATCAGTTGTTATGGCAACCACAGGCCAGTGCGAGGGAACTTCAGGCAGGCAAAGGAAGAAGGTAGTGTGTGTACCTGTGGCTATGCCCATGCTGCTTGTGTGAGCACATATCCTCGTTTACAGCCTATTCATGCAGAATTGGGTAAGGGCATTTGAATCATAATGTGAAGTGGGACCTTAAAGATAATCTTACTCAATGTTCTGTGTTACAGCATTTGTATAAAATCCTCTTACCTCACTAGGGGCCAAGTAAACCCAAAACCCGATGAAGAAAAACACAAAGCCCAAATCCATGGTTGTCTTGCCAATGCAGTGATGACATCACTACCCCAGAATAGAACTTCTTAATCTGTGTTCACAGATTGGATTCAGGAGTCCATAGATACAACCATTAAAAACTGTATAAACCAAATATGAATATGTCCATTCATCTGGGGAGACATAATGTAATATCAATCAGGTTTTTAAGAAGGTTCTTGACTCCAGAAAGTTAAAGATACCCACCTTAACCAGAGTCATCTGGGACAACTGGCTTAAGGAAACCTGGCCTTGTTAATACCCCGGAGAGAAAAACGTTCCCACTTTGTGGCTACCCTCATTTTCTCAGTTGGCACCTCTGCACTTTATTAGGGTTTTGTTAGGTTTTAAAATGAGGCATTAAACTTAACAGAGGAATGCTGTGGACTCATATTTCAATGAATTTTAATAGAATAATCACTGGCAATTACTTGGCATATAAAAATTACTCTGCAAATGTTAAGAATATTCATTGGTGTGAAAGGTGGGAGTTTAAATGCTATGCTGAGAACTTCGTGTTTCACAGGGCATGATGTCATAACAAGGAGCTTGCCACCTCTGTGTCTGCTCCTGCCCCCATGCAAACCCAGATTCTTTGGCAGGGAGGCTACAGTGAGCTCATGGGGTCAGCTCCTGTCCCTAGCCTGAACCTCAGGCTGCTCTCCCACCACTTCACTCTGGCTGAGCTGCCTCCTGCCTGGAAGTTCTCTTATCTATCTGACCTCAGTCACTCATGCTGCAGAACACTCTCATTTCCTGCTCCCACCCTCTGTGGAGGGAAGAATTTTCTTGAGAAAAGGGATAACTCAGCATTTCTCTGCTCTCCTCTCCTCCCTGGGCTGTCTGCTCTGGGGTGCATAACTCCACATTCACTGACCTTTCCTGGGCTGTGACTTTTAATTCTCTTTAGCCCCTCTGAAGCTTAGGACTCCCACCACCTGGGAACCACATGGAGGAAGGGAGGGTTTTGATTTATTCCTTCTTTCCAAGGAGGAATATTGTAACTAGGGGGTAATTCTCAGAACTTGCTCGCTATTGTATCGGTGTCACCACCATCTCTTCAACTGCCTTTCCCCAGAACTCCTTCTGTATTAGCCTACTGGGCAGCCTTATAGTGGGGGATGGGGAGGAGTCTCTCAGCAAGGGCCCTAATCCTCTTACTAAGGGTGTGTGTGTGTGAGAGACGATAGATTCCAATTTCTGCCCTTTCAATGGTGCTAGAGGGAGCAACTATGACCTTGACCTTGACTGGCTTTGGAGCCAGCAGTCTTCAACATAAAGCCCCCTGCAGGCTCTCCATCTGCTCTGCATCTTCCCAGGGAGACCCGTGCTCAGAAGTCATGAGGAGGGCTGGCCAACCTTTGTCCAGGCATAGGGCAAAGACCTGAGAAGTTAGGTCTTTAGGGTCCCACTTGAGTGAGGCTTGTCTGGATTGGCCAGAGAAGCAGGGAAGCAGCAACAGTGAAAGTTTAGCAAACAGTTCTACCTTCTATAGCTGAAATTTCCTACTGCTCCACAGTTTCTGGTATAACTACCTCTGAAGTTATATGAGATAGTCTGATCTGGAAAGATTGCCATTCACCAGACCACCTCTCCCTAAGTATCCTTATCCTCAGGACTGTCCCATGGCCCTCAGGCACACACAAAACTAAACAAGGCACTGAGGTTTCCTGAAAAGAACGGATAGTTCATGTCAGGTTGGGGAACTCAATCTCCAAAAACCTATCAGGAGGATAGACAGGTATGAGGTATAAGGGATAATGCTCTAGGAAAACCACAGAGAAAAGTTTACTTTTATCTGCTCAAGGACTGGGGGAGAGGGGAGTGGCCCACAGACTATTGTGTATAGTTCCAGGAAGTGTCATGGAGCTAGAACTCTACTCCAGCTCTTTAGGGTGGGAAACATATTCCAGGGGTGGGGCTTCTCCTGGGTTACCATGTGTGTAGATCATGTACATCTGGACCGGGTGTGCACCACATGGCTCAAGACTGTATCATACGGTCCATAAGGGCAAAGGCCTATTTTGTCCATGGATACATCCCAAGCTTCTAGAATAGTACCTGGCACCTACTAAGTGTTTAATAAAAATTTGGCAAGTAGATATGTACTCACTCTGGAGTTGGGCAATACAGAGGCCCTAGCTTCCTCAGTATAGCAGGAAACTGGGAAGCTAGGCCTTGCCAACCCCATATATTATATTTCAAGTACTTGCAGTTGCAAAAACTCACACATCTTCTAGAGTGGGAGCAGTTTGAGGAGGGCTTAGGCTAAGAGTAGCCATGAGAAAGTGGGACTCCAGGCTGTCCATGCTCTGCTATTCTTGTCACTCTACCAAGATGGCTCCTACTGGATCAAGTTCACTGCCTGGAAACAAATCCCATTCCCAGCCAAATGTTGTCTTGACTCAGTCTCCTCCCTTGTCCAAAGAAATAGAATCCAGATCCCTGCAGTTTCTGTTTCAAATCCCTCCGGCAAGTACCTCAGATGACATTTCCCTGGCCTCTTCCTTTATGACCTCCTCCCCACCCCCCACCAATGTTGGGCTCTGCCAGGCTTGTCATCCTACTGCCTCTCTCAGTTTCCCCGGGGCATGCCCAGGCTGGAGACATCTTCCCCTCCAGTAAGATCATGGTACATATGGCTAACAGCATTACCTCTGATGACTGGCTGCCTGTATTCAAATCCTGGCCCATCTTAGGCAAATCACTTAACCTGTCTATGCCATAGTTTCCTCACCTCTAAAGTGGGGATGATCAAAATAGCACTCCCTTAATAATAAATAATACCAAAAAGGTATCAAGCAGTTACTATACACCAGGCCTTCTTCTGTGCATTTTACCTACATCAATGCATTTAATTCTCACAAACCCCTATGAGGACAGTACCATTCTCATTCCCAGTTACAACCAAGGACACAGAGACACAGAGATTAAATGACTTGCCCAAGGCTGCACAGCTAGCAAGTGGGGAAGCCAAAACGCAGCTAGGAAGTTGGGTCCAACCTTCATTCAGTGAGAAGGATTAAGGGTGCTTGTGACAAAGCCTTATTCACAGTAAGCCGCAGCAAGTGTCAGCTGCTGCTATTAGTATGATTAGGACCTTCCAGCCCAGCTCCTACAAGTCTACTGGGTCTCAGATGGCTGCTCTGTTCATCTAAACAGAGTCTCCAGAGACTGTCACACTCCAGGCCCCTGCAGTGGCACTGACACGCTCAAGCCACGAGAACATAGCTAATACCAACTGCCCCTGAACTTGATCTCCTTTCTAGTCAATTGTCTGCATATCTTCTCTCCACGGATGGCTGGGACATAAGGCTCATCTTGGCCTGAAAATCCCTAGAGGGCAGGGAACACAGCAGTGTGAATTCACCATGAAATGATACAAGTTGGGAGTGACAGAGATGCCAGTGACATCCTGGGGCCTGCTCAGGTTGAGGGAGATGCAGGAGGGGCTGTGGCTCACTGACTCCATTTTCTTCCCACCACTTGGCAGAGGTCAAGGGAGAATGAGTTGAGCTTGGACAGAATGGAATTAACACAATGAGTACTAGCACAGATGGGAAGGCGGGGGAGAAAGAGAAGAATGAGACCCTTTGACAAGCCCAGGTTTGAATCCTGGCACCTAGCTACGTGTCCTCAGACAAGTTTTATGTAACCTTTCTGAGCTTGAGTTTTCTCATCTATAATATAGAATAATAATACCTCCTTTAAGGGTTATGTAAGGTATTAATGAAGGGCTTTCTATAAAGTGCCTAGCACTGTCCCCTGAACATAGTAGGCATTTAATAAAGAGTAGTCATTATTGCTATTAGATTATTTTAACATTTGGGGAGTCAGAGGCAGTTGTCCTGGTTTTGGATTCATCTGCTAAATCACTGTGCAATCTTGAGAAAGTCACTTCTCCTCTTTGAACCTCATCTCCTCCCATCAAAAAATGAAGCCACATTTAGGTTATCTATAAAGTTTACTAAAACTTTGACCTCCTTTGTTCTTGTATTCCAAGTCATTTGTAGTCCTGGGCTACTTGGATTTGACCTAAAACTCCCAGAAGAGCCAGGTGGGACTACACCACTGAACTGGAACTTATGTAGGGGCTCAGAACAAATTCCTCTCTTAGAGAGTACGTTACTATACCTTGCTCCTGCCCTGGGTGAGGGTACACCAGCTTTGCAAGTTTTCTTAGAGTGAAGACTCATCCTGCTCTGTTTCAAATCCACAAGACATGAAAAACTTAACAGTGGCTCTAAGATGCAGTTAGCCTTGCTAGGTAGAGTGGCTCACGCCTGTAATCTTAGCACTTTGGGAGGCAGAGGTGGGAGGACTGCTTGAGTCAGGAATTTGAGACCAGCATGAACAACAGTAAGAAACCCCATTTCTACAAAAAGTCAAAAAATTTGCTGGATGTGGTGGTACGTTCCTATTGTCCCTGCTACTTGGGAGGCTGAGGCAGGAGGATCACTTGAGCCTAAGAGTTTGAGGTTGTAGTGAACTACAATCATGCCATCACACCCCAGCCTGGAAGATAGAGAAAGGCCTTCCTTGTCTAAAACAGGAAAAGAAAAAAAAAAACCATAACAAGATGGAGGCTGCTCAACAAAAGAGAAGAGAGAGGAAGAAAATCAAAACAATCCCAATATGAGGCCAAACTCCACATTGCCCCTCCCATTCTTTATTTATATCAACCCTCGTGTGAGGAGGCAGGGAGGAGGCTCTGGCTTGTTCTCCAAAGACACATGTTGTGATGAGAAAAGATCCCTTCATTATGTGTCCACTTAGTGTTCATTCAAACATGCCACAAAGTGGAAGTAATTAAGGAATCCGTGTAAACCTCGGGTGACCTTTCCTAGTCCTGTGCACATAGTCTCACACATGGGCAGCAGTAATGTCAGCCCTGGCTTCCCTGGGCTGTCCAAATTAAGATCCGATGGTGGTTCATGCACTGCCTGGTGCTGACAGCAATGAAAGGGAGTGTGAGCAGATAGGATCAGTGCTGGGCTCTCACCTGCAGAGCCAGGTAGGCTAGGGGAGGGACAGGGCACTCGGCCAAACTTCTGTGGACTGAGCATGTGTACATATGCCCCGGGGCAGAGGCAAAGGGAGAAGCTGTATGTCAACAGCCTTTGGAACATACGATGGCCACCCTAACAGCCTGTTTGGAGGCAAGTCATCATGGGAAGTTCTCTTCTTGCTATGTAAGCTTATAAAGTCTTGTTTGGACTTTCTTTCCAGAGTCCAGGCAGAGTGAGTATAAAACCTTCTCCTGATCCCCTCAAGGACCCTGTGCACCCTCCCATCGATTCAGTGAGCTTGGAGGCTAGAGAAGACCATATTGGGAAAAGAGCAGAAAAACACTGGAAAGACTGGCTGCTCTCCCTCAGTTGTAGAGCAAGAAACAGGCTTGTAGAGGCTCTACAACTGCCTACTTTAGATTCCTTACTCACCCAATTCAATCATTTGCCAAACACTGATCGCCAGGCACTGTGCTAGGTGATTGGGAACAAGATGAGTTCATAGACAATGATAAATAACTGTGCTGAATTTTGTGAATAATATATATGATATGGTATTCTCTAAGGCATCCAGTTCTCCTTCGACAAGGTGGGGGAGGAAGCCTAGTGCTGTCCTCATACTGTAGCCTAGTGAAGGAAACAGGACTAACTGGCTGCCTTCCCAACCCTACAGGGGCAAGCCGCTGGCAAGGCTTCCAGATCCCAGCAAATTCTCTAGGTAAGTCTCAGTGGAGTGAATCCCTAGATGATGAGCTCCTTAAAGGCAGGTCAAATCACCATTTGTCTTTTTTTTTTTTTTCCCATAAATCTCACTCTGTCACCTGGGCTGATGCATTGGCACAATCATAGTTCACAGCAACCTCAAAGTCCTGGGCTCAAGCAATCCTCCTGCCCCAGCCTCCCAAGTAACTGGGACTACAGATGCCCACATCACACCTAGCTAATTTTTCTATTTTTTTGTAGAGACAGAGGTCTTGCTTTTGCTCTAGCTGGTCTTGAACTCCTGAGCTCAAGGGATCCTTCTGCCTCAGCTTCCCAGGGGCTAGGATTACTGGTGTGAGCCACTGTACTTGACTTTCATATCTTTTACCCCAATGTCAAGTACAGTGTTTGGCACAGGCAAACACTCCCTGATGATTTGTTGACTGAATGAAAGAATACATGAATGAACAAGTCATGTCATGCCCTGAGTGAGTTTGGGGGGTGGGAGAGCAAGGTGTAAAATGAAACCATTTAGTTGTCTCCTCTCTTCATCCCTTCCTCTCTTCTCTGTCTTCTTCAGGCTCCAAAGCGTGCACGCTCCCCCATAAGCAGGCAAATCCCAAATCTCTCTCCCCATCCAGCCTGTCAAAGAGCTTGGTGAATCCTTGGCAAAGATGAATCACCATGACAACCAGCTAGTACCAGAGCAGAGGCGGTGCTGGGAACCCTGTTCCCTTCCCCTAGGAGCCTTGGAGGAAGCTGGTGTTCCTCATTTTCTCATATGAAGCCCACCTCCAAAGATTCATTAGCACTCTGCTCCACAGCGCAACCCACCCTGTGATCTCTCAGACCCTTTCCGATCTAGCCAGTGAAGATGGTCTTCCAGCTGACAACCCCAGTCTGCAGCACTATTAAAAGTAAAAGTCCTCTCAGCAACTCATCAGATGCTAATCATGTACGAGTGCCTGGTTAGGTGGATGGAGATCATTATGCTCTGAACAGTGTAGTATACACATAAGGAAGCCATTACACTAACAACACTGCAAATGTAAAAATAGAGCTCCACATAGTTTCCTGGTTACCACATGCTAATTCTGATGGGTTTTCAGTGCCAGGGAAGTTTGGTTTCCTTTTGTCCCCTGCCATGCCCTGGGTCCCCTGGGGGTATACTCACTATGGGAGGAGATGGCTCACTTTGTACATGGCCAGTCCTATCCATCACCCTCCTCCACAAGATGTGCCATAGGAGAGTGAATGTTGCTGCTCTATTCTGAGGGTTGCAGTGGCTCCTGGTTGTAGACCAGGGCCAGAGAGGGCTCAAAAGGGTCCCTCTCCCAGGCCCAGAGGACGATCCCCTCCCAGTCTGGCAGAGGACAGAGAAGAGTGTACACCATCAGTGGCAAATGATTTCAGACTCAGGCTGTGTTCTAAGCCCCAGCTTTGCCCACTGGAGCAGAGAACTGAAAGATATAAGACAAATATTCTGGGCAGTCTCAGATTTTCAAACAGCAAGCTCAATTTCTTTCTCTCTCTCTCTCTCTCTTTCCTTTCTTTCTTTCTTTCTTTCTTTTCTTTTCTTTTCTTTTTTTTTTTTTTTTTTTGAGACAGGGTCTCATTTTTTTGCCCTTGGTAGAGTGCCATGGTGTCATATCTCAAAGCAACCTCAAGCTCTTGGGCTCAAGCGATTCTCCTGCCTCAGCCTCCCAGGTAGCTGAGACTACAGGTACCTGCCACAAAGCCAGGCTATTTTTAGAGATGGGGTCTTGCTTTTGCTCAGGCTGGTCTTGAACTCCTGAGCTCAGGCAATCCCCATGCCTTGACCTCTCAGAGTGCTAGAATTACAAGTGTGAGCCATTGCACCCAGCCTCTCAATAATTTATTGGGTCAAGTTTCTCTTTGTCCAAGAAACTAAAGGATGGAGCTGGTACCCTGCAGTGTACAATCTCTTGTACTTCTGGTGTGGGTCAGAACCATCCTCTAGCTATTTTTTTAAAAAATGTTACAATAAAATCAACATACATCCCTAAGTGCTGAGAGTTAGAATCTGACCCACTGAGGGCCTGGCCTTTGACATACAAAGCACCCACTCCTTCACTCACCCATTCATTCAGAGATTCTATGCACCTGGTGCAGTCTCTGCTCAGAATGAACATCATTGTATTCAAGTTCTAGGGATTTTCTTGGTGAACCTCACAATTTTTTTCTTTCTTTTTTTTTAAATACATGTATTTTATTTATTTATTTACAGTTTTTTGGCTAGAGCTGGGCTTGAACCTCACATTTCTGAAGCTCAGGTGATATGTTGTGACTATAGGATTTGGAAGGAGACATGTGGAAGGAGACATATGTGAGAATGACCTATTAAAAGTGGTCCTGGGGGGAACACTCATCTTAGCAGGGTACTGGCGAAACTTATTAAAGGTAGAGTATTAATGTCTTTATATAGTGATCAAGGAAATGCCATGAAGGATATCTGTAACAGTACGATCAAAATATTTCTGAATGTATATGAATCGTGCCCTGTGATT
>CAUYON010058925.1:0-26033 GCA_963573935.1 Arctocebus calabarensis
ATAGTGATCAAACAGCATGGTACTGACACAAAAACAGAGAGGTAGAAGTATGGAACAAAATAGAAAACCAAGAGATGAATCCAGCTACTTACCGCTATTTGATCTTTGGTAAGCCAATTAAAAATATTCAGTGGGGAAAAGATTTCCTACTTAACAAATGGTGCTGGGTGAACTGGCTGGCGACCTGTAGAAGACTGAAACTGGACCCACACCTTTCACTATTAACTAAAGTAAACTCTCACTGGATTAAAGATTTAAACTTAAGACATGAAACTATAAAATTACTGCAAGAAAGTGCAGGGAAAACACTTGAAGAAATCAGCCTGGGCGAATATTTTATGAGGAAAACCTCCCCAAGCAATTGAAGCAACACCAAAAATACTTTACTGTGACCTGATCAAACTAAAAATCAGCGTGGTGAATATTTTATGAGGAGGACCCCCAGGGCAATTGAAGCAACACTAAAAATACATTACTAGGACCTGATTAATCTAAAAAACCTTCTGCACAGCCAAGAACACAGTAAGTAAGGCAAGCAGACTAAAGCTTTACCATCACAATTTGCAGGTTATGTGTCCAACACAGGTTTAATAACCTGAATCCAGAGAAGTCAAACGTATTAACAAGAAAAGAACAAGTGATCCCATCCCAGGGTGGGCAAGGGACTTGAAGAGAAACTTTTCTGAAGAAGACAGGCGCATGGCCTGCAGACATATGAAAAAATGCTCCTCATCCTTAATCATCAGAGAAATGCAAATCAATACTACTTTGAGATATCATCTAACTCCAGTACGATTAGCCCACATCACAAAATCCCCAAACCAAAGATGTTGGCGTGGATGTGGAGAAAAGGGAACACTTCTACACTGCTGCTGGGAATGCAAACTAACATGGTCCTTTTGGAAAGATGTTTGGAGAATACATAGGGATCTAAAAATAGACCTGCCATTCGATCCTACAATTACGCTACTAGGTATATTTTCAGAAGACCAAAAATCACATTATAACAAAGATATTTGTACCAGAATGTTTATTGCAGCCCAATTCATAATTGCTAAGTCATGGAAGAAGCTCAAGTACCCATTGACCTACAAATGGATCAATAAATTGTGGTATATGTACACCATGGAATACTACGCAGCCTTAAAAAGATGGAGATTTTACCTCTTTCATGTTTACATGGATGGAGCTGGAACATATTCTTCTTAGCAAAGTATCTCAAGAATGGAAGAAAAAGTATCCAATGTACTCAGCCCTTCTATGAAACCAATTTATAGCTTTCATATGAAGGCTAAAACCCAATTATAGTCCAAGAATATGGGGAAAGGGGATAGGGAGGGGAGTGCAGGAGAGAGAATGGGTGGAGGTAGGGTAATTGGTGGGACCACACCTATAGTGTATCTTATAAGGATGCATGTGAATTTACTAAATGTAGAATATAAATGTCTTAACACAATAACTAAGAAAATACCATGAAGGCCATGTTAACTAGTTAGGTGAAAATATTTCAAATTGTATGTAAAACCAGCACATTATACCCCATGATTGCATTAATGTACACAGCTATGATTTAAATAAAAAAAAATTAGGTAAATAAAAAACAATAAAATTCAAGGCAAATATTCATGATGGCATCATGAATACATAATACAGATGAAATTTGGTGTGCTTAGGCCATAAATTAGTGGCAAAAAATTTATAAATATCCCATTAAAATCCAGTAGATAATCAGGTAAACATGGTAACAGACAAAAGACAAATGAGGAACTACAAATAGGAGAGAAAGCTGATTAAATATGTTCTTATCCAATAGATTAAAAAATAAAACATTTAAAGTACTATAGTATTTTAGATTATCCAACTAGACAACATTTAAAAAATCAATATAACCCCTCCATTTGAGGGAACAGCAAATTAAGCACCTGCTTATGCTATAGTTGATCATTCAGTAGTTTTTGAAAAGTAGTTTGAAAGTATATATTAAAGTCATCTAAAATCATATTGTTTCTACAAACAACTTCTGAGGAATTTTATAATCTTTCATTATGGTTGTAGTCTATAAAATAGGAAATTATTTGTGAAAAGGTCCCCATGAAAAAATATTTATTTACAAGTTATTAAATATATTTATCTACTTATATGCATCCTTCTTTATATTAATCATATACATAGAGAAAGCAACTAAGACAATAAGCCCAGTAGGATATGACACATGGTGACCTGAATGTAGAGAGTCTCCCCTATCATTCAATGTGTAGTACTGATGAAAACTCTTGAGAGAATAAGAAGTACAGACAATTACAAAGACAGTTACACTAAAGTTTGGAAATTTTGCAGTAACTGTCATGGGAAATGGAGAGCAGTAACTACAGACTGAGAAGAGGGAAAATAGAGAAAAGTTTCCTAGAGAGGAAATGCTATGTGAGCACAGTGGGAAAAACAAAGAGGCCAGCAAGGCAGGGAGGGAGTCAGGAGGCCTGCAGGACCTACAGAGGCACAGAGATTAGAGAAGGTTCTTTTAGGAATGAAATATTTCAGTACCTGTTAGAGATTTTACATGGCAGGGTGAGTACTGAAATGTACAATGTCATGGGGTGTATGGTGAAACAGAAAAGCAAGAGAACAGATTAAATGAGATTATACCTGAAAGCAGAAAACCTGTTAGGATCCTGGCGCCCAGGCCATAGGGGATGGTTGTGGGAACTGAGATAAGGGATGTTCAGGTACCATGTTTCCAGAGGTATTCAAGAAGTAGGTTTGACTAAATTTAAGCAGCTATGGAGGATGCTTATGTTATGGTGCAGAGATGGAAAATACAAAAGGAGAAGCAACTTGGAAGAAAGTGATAATGAATACTTCTCGGCACACACTGACATTAAAGTGTCCTCGGGCATCCCAACACGTAAGCCCATAGGCTGAAAATCAGCTGAAAAACAAAAAGTATGTTTATTGCAGCTCAATCATAATTGCCAAGTCATGGGAGCAGCCCAAATGCCCATCAACTCATGAATGGATTAACAAACTGTGGTCTATGTATACCATGGAATACTATGCAGCCATCAACAGGATGGAGACTTTACAACATTTATGTTTACTTGGATGGAACTGAAATACATTCTTTTTAGTAAAGGATCTTAAGAATGGGGAAAAAAGTATCCAGTGTACTCAATACTACTATGCAACCCAATATATTATCACCTACACATTCATATGAATGATAAAACACAACTATAGTCCAGAAAGAAGGAGGGAGCAGAGAGAGAAGGTCGGGGGAGGGAGGACCAGCGAGGGAGGGTATTTGGTGGGACCTCACCTATTGTGCACAATGCAATGGTACATTTCAAAATCACTAAGAGTATAGTATAAATCTCTTACTACAAGAAATAAATAAGTGAAACAGTAACGATGTTAATCACTTTGATTTAAGCATTCCACACTGTATATCAAATCAGCATATTGTACCCCATAATTGTACATAGTTATGATTTAATGAAAAAAAAAAAAGAAAAAAAAGTGCCTGAATCAAGGAGAGAGACCTAGGCGAAAGATAACATTTCCAGGGAACAATAGCAATTTCCCAAGGGCTGAAGTTGATGAAACTAGAGGGAGAACCTAGTTTCATTGTGAAAATTGGGAAAAGTAGGAGGCAAATAAAGCTGGCAAAAGAAATTATATAATGGTATATGAGAGGTAAGAAAACAAATGAACCAGAATTAGCGATGTAAATTAGAAATCAGGAGATTTACACCTAGAAAAACAGAACCCAACACATAGACCTCAGAAAAAACAGCATGAATCTCAAAGGGAATGATAACCCAAAATATATTGACTGACTAGATTGGTGCCTGCTTACCACGTGGGCAGAAGTGGGATGCATATAACGTTAGTAAATAGCATTTAATAAGTGCATAGATCATGAAAAATGCATTTGAAAGTTCATAAGGGTGGAAAGAACTAATACATACTTGATAATAACTTGCGTATTACATAAAGGGAATCACAATTTTAAGAATGGGTTAAATCAATGTAAATTAAAATACTACGAAAAGTTATGGGCAGCGCCTGTGGCTCAAAGGAGTAGGGCACTGGCCCCATATGCTGGAGGTGGTGGGTTCAAACCCAGCCCTGGCCCAAAATTGCAAAACAAACAAACAAAAAAACCAGCATGTTTAGGGCGGCACCTATGGCTCAAAAGAGTAGGACACCGGCCCCATATGCCAGAGGTGGTGGGTTCAAACTCAGCCCCAGCCAAAAACTGCAAAAAATAAAATAAAATAAAACAAAACAAAAAAAACTAGGAAAAGTTAGAAAATGTACATGGCCCAGAATAGTCCTTCAGAATTGCACATGAGGAAATACATAGGTAAATGAAGTTTGTCTTGCTATAAAACATAAAAGTATAGATTACAAGGATGGGTATTTTCAAATATGTGGCGTTATTTTAGTGTTATGAAAGAGAGTTTCTATTCTTTGTTATTAACTTCCCTCTAATTGATTTAGGCACTGGCCTACATAAAGAAATATTTCCCTCTTTTTTCTTAATCTTCCTTATATTTATGGATAATGGTCTTGCCTATCCTTTTGGAGAACACCGCACAGATGAAAAGATAAGCAAAACACAGTCTTTTTTATCTTAAGCAAATCTTTCTGGCCCAATTCTGGGAGACAGAAATAGAAGTGAGGTTGCTGACTATAGATTTCTGTTGGGCAAACACGATCATTTGCTTTAAACATACCAGTACCCAGAACTGAGCCAGACAAACAGATGGAGAAATATAAAATAAAGCTGTGTAAGCTCCACTAAGGAAAAATTAAAAAAAGAAAAGAGGAACAAATTAAAAAAAATACATTTTGTTTCCTTTTTATAGAAATCTTTGCCTATAGAAGATTCCCTTACAAAATTTAATGCTCAGATACTCATAAAAAATGACAGAATGGGAGAGAAAGAATACTTTTTTTAATGCTCAGATGGGCTTATATTCTTCAACAGGAAATTAACAGACTTCCTGGCAACTTCACATGGTTAATAAGAGCTCCCTATAAAGTATATTTGATTAGACACCTTCTTATTTAAGTTTCACTAGGTTTTTAAATATATAGTTTTTCACTTGTTTTTTGCAGTAGACAAATGGTTCTGATAATGTTGAAATAGCATTGTTTTTAATTTATTCTACTTTATTAAACTTGGTTTTCTTTGTCCTTATCTGTCATGATAGTGTCATTCACAATTAAAATGTATCTAATTCACTACGAGAATACTTCAAGTAGAAACAGAAAATCTCCAGAATATCTGGTTTTGCAACACTTTTCCAATTATGTTCATCTATATTAGTAACTGAGGTGCCTGTATCATGACACAAGTGGTAATGTGTGTCAAAAGAATATATTGTTTATCAACACAAATTTAAAACACACATTCAAAATATTTTGCTACTTCGGTGTAAGCATATAGACTACCAGTCAAATGAAACGTATATTTTCTACAGCTAGCTTGAAGGTACAACGTGCACATTTTAAACAGACGGTGCCCTTGAAACTATTTTAGCTGGCAATCAGCAATGTTCTGGGGCCATTTCTTTGCTCAGAATCCTCCACAGATTCTACGTTTCATTCAGAGGCAAAGCCAAAGCCCTCTCGGGAGTCTCCAGGCCCTCCCATAGTAGGACCTACCACTTCCTATCTGGTTTCCTCTCCTGCTACTTCCTCCCTCAATCTCTGATTTACGTACATCATTTTCTTGATGGACCTTAAATACTACAGATATGTGTCAGTCATGAAGTCCTTCACTCACCTGTTCACTTCAGGTAGTCATAACTTTCCTCAGATTTCCACATTTCTTTCTCCTATTTCAAGTCCTTGGCCAAATGGGGTTCTCTCAAAGAGCACATACCTTAAACTTCCTATCTGAAATTGTGATCCGTCTCCACCCAGTCCCTGACTCGCTGGTATATCTGATCCAAATTACCTGCTTGTTTAATTTCCCTTCAGTGAAACTTCTGACCTTACAGGTTACTATGCAATGTATTGTTTATTATACTGTTTATATAAACACCGCAAGGCAAGATTTTTTTAAACTCTGTTTTGTTCAATGATGTATCCCAAGTGCCCAGAACGGTAATTGGAATGTGTTAGATACCAAAGAAATATCTGTTCGGTGAACAGACACAAGAATGATAACCTCGCATCTGTGTCTTGATTGCTCGATGAAAGATGTCTTCATCGTGACTTTTGATAGCAAAGTGCAAACCAGATGGACAGAACATTCGCTAGATGGGACATGACATGTTGTAATATATCTTGTTAGATTGAAGTATGAATATATGTTGACATGCTATCATTTTGAATGGGACAGGCTGAATTCTAAAAGCCAAATAATGTGTTACCTTATAGCACTATATCTTTTCTTTAGAATTTTCCATAAATGATCTGTAAATTCTACAGAGGTAGGAAATTTAATAACTTTGGAAAGATCGAAAAATATTTTAAGTGTTTTACATGTCTATAATAATGAAAAACTCCTATAATTTGATTTTTAATGCCATCATGTAAAAAAAAGAAAACTGAAAGAATATTGTAAGGCAGTTAAATAAAATGTCCTTTATATTATGTGATACAAAGAAGCTACACACACATACATACAAACATTGCAACTGCATTTGAGAACCATAAAATACCTGAACAAATAATTTTGAAAACTAAAATATCTGAATGGCATCATTTAAAAGACTTGAGCCTATGTCACTACTACAATAGATCATGTATTAGAATACTTGAGGAACGTCCTTGGAAACTGAAATGAATCATAACAAGTATATTTTCTGAGGCTTCATACTTTCAGATTACACAATGAATAAATAAGCTTTGTGTTTGAGATTTTTGGTACAGGGTGTAGAGGAAGCAGAGAAGTACAGAAATTTTAACAATGTTTACCAAAAAGAAAATAATTTGAAGCCTTCACACTTTAGCTAATTAAAATGAAAAATAAAAGTTCACATACTTTTTCATTGTAAATTGACAATTTGTAATTATATGAATTTATGAGATATTAAGTGATATAAAATATGAATTAATGTGGAATAATTTAATCAAAGTAATTAACATAACCATCATCTTGTATCATATGCTTTCAAAAACATGCAGAAGAGGTACTTATTCTTAATTTTGCCAATAATCGTTTCTGTTTTCTCTTAGCATTAGAAAGGATAATAGCAGCAACAATAGTACCAGATACAGAAATAATTACAAAAATACTAGATACTTACTAGGTACTAGTCATTATGTTAAATGCTGTACATCTGGCAATTTCTCCTAATATTTGGGGACAGTACTTCTAAGATTAAAATGAGGTTTTTAAATCATTCTGCAGCTTATGGAAGGAAAACATCATAAATTGATATTATTTGAGGATATATTTTTATTACTTATAGGAAATATTCATTATCTTTAGAGTTGATAAGTGAGAAAATTTTTGCCATCTTATCAGTAATGTGATAATTTCAACCCGGCCACTATTCTACGTCACCCAGATAAACAGAATGTGTAAGAAAGACGTTTATTAAAATTTGTAAGCAATAACTGCCAGGTGAGAGTGTCCATTATATATTAAGTGTTATTTTGAGGCATTATGACCCTGAAACAATTATGATCAAATGACAAATTCTAGAGAATGATTTCCAATGTCATTGTAGTATATAAAGTCCATCATTAATGGTTTGTACTAAGACTGAATAATGCTGTACTATTACAAATTATATTACAGATATGTAATTTTACAAGTACATACTAAGAATAATTTTGCAATCAGTAAAGTAAAATGTTTATTGAAATAAAGCAAGCAAATCAGTACCAAATTCCAATGCAATGAAGATACCCTTAACCAAACATATTTAATTTGTCCTTTCAGCTAGTAAAATGGACAGTTTTAATACTGAACAAAACATTTTGTTGTCTGCTCTTAACTTTCTTCTTGATTCCTCAGGTAGATGGAAATAATAAACATACGGGTTTACCAGTGATTTCAGAGTAATTACATTAACAGATCTAAATTTTCTTTTTCTTTTTTTTTTTTTTGAGACAGAGCCTCACGCTGTCACCCTGGATAGAGTACTGTGGCATCACAGCTCACAGCAACCTCCAATTCCTGGGCTCAAGCGAGTCTCCTGCCTTCGCCTCCCAAGTAGCTGGGACCACAGGCACCCGCCACAACACCCGGCCATTTTTTGGTTGCAGCTGTCATTGTTGTTTGGCAGGCCCGGGGCTGGATTCGAACCTGCCAGCTCAGGTGTACATGGCTGGCGCCTTAGCCCACTAAGCCACAGGCGCTGAGCCAATAGATCTAAATTTTCAAAGTGTTCATAAAGCTTACTTATTAAAAAAGTTGCTTCTTTCAAAATGATAGAAACATCAGGAAGAGAAATATTTTAAATTTTCATTAGACAAAGGAAATCAATTCATATAACTACTTTTGGATTGCATGAGCTAATAATAAAAGTTTCTCTCCTTTAAATTACAGGCAGAGAAGCTAATCTAGACTTCACTTATTAAGCCTAAATTAGAAATATAGTGTTTATATTTCCAAGTAACACTTTTTTAATTTTCTAAGCTTCTTTACCTTCTGTGGAGATTGTATCAAATTTTGCATAAAACAATTAAAAATTTAATTCCTAAAATATAATCTCAGAATACATACCATTGAAGAAATATGTTCCAGTGTAAGGTAACACAAAAGTTAACAGTAATTCATTGTACATTTCAGAATAAATAAAGAGTGGGATTAGAGTGTTCCTAACATGAAGAAGTGATAATGTTAGAGGTCATGGACATTCCAGTTACCTGATTTGATCATTACACCTTGTATACCTGTATAAAATATCACATGAACCCCATGAATATGTATAACTAGCTTCAAGGCATAATACTTTAAAATTTTTTTTCTTTAAAAGTTGCTTGCAATTGAACTATATCTATGCTCATATTATATAAGGTACACACATGGTGTAATATGGATTAGGATGAAGGCATAGATTCTGAAGCCAGAGCGTCTCTGCCCATCAGTATTAGTACTCATCAAAATGAGAAAATACTAGGAGCTTTCTATCCTATAAGATTGTGGAAAAGTATAAATAAATAAAATAAAATATTTGAGATAGCCCTTGGCACATAGTATCAGAAATACATGATTTAGCAAATATTTATAATAGATTATATATATAAAACAACACATATAATGTTACATAATATGTAAGACTGTATATGATTTATTATGTGATTATATAAGTTAATATACACTACAAAACTTGGTTAAACCATGTGCATTTAGATATCTATCATACATAAGTACACTTAATATTTATAAATATGTTTGCAATAGGAAAACTGAAAAGAGTAAATGTCAAAATGTAAAGTGTTTTCTAGCTTTACAGAGCATCACACAAAATACAGGCCCATAATATATAACACGATATTAAATAAATTAACTTTCATTGCTTTATTGGATATCCTTTGTTGAATTAATGAAGGGAAGTTTGTGTTCAAACATCATTGTCATGACTGTAACTTCAATATTTTGTGGTTATTTATAGTTGATCAATAACTGACAGATATAGTTGTTTTAATAATGTAACATAATATAGTTTTATATATAAGGAGTTCCTGACCTGGAAACATTTTCTTATGTATAAACTATACAAAAGTCACCTATCTAAGCCTTATCTCTGTATCTTTCCTTTAGTCCCTTTCTTTGTGCTTCTTAAGAGACAGCGGAAGGCTTAAAACATCTCAGAATCTATACTGTCAGAAAGGCCAGGAGGGACGTGTTGACTTCCAAAGGAAAAACAAAGACAAGCAAAACCTTTAGAGAAGAGCTGTCCTTGGATCAACTACCAATAATGATAGTTTCTACACTCATAGCCTCCGTCCACTCCCAAAATTTACCACCTCAGCTTTTACTAACACAGTTTAAACTGTAACATTTTAATGAAAAATATTTACTTGCCTTTATTAAGTATTATTATTTGGTAATATCAGAAATTTATTCTTTTTTGTTTTGTATTTTTTTATTTTGGATTAATACGAGGGGACAAATGTTTAGGTGACATTGTTTACATTTCCAAGATAAAGTTCAAGTTGCAGAAGAGCCCCTCCCCTGGGGAGCTCGCTGAACACCCTCACATTGTGCACATTCGTGAGATCCCAACATTCTCCCTTCCTGTGTATCGGTTCTAAAGTTTAAGATAATTTGTGACTAAGGCTGTGTTAAAAATGTCTTGCTAATATTCAATTTAAGGTTATCAGTAAGAGCCCAGACCTCTGAGGAGAAAGGATCTAAGAAGAGTTGAAAATTAGGAAAGAAAGACCAACCCTTTAAAAGCTTATAAATAAAAAGATTAACCTTGACACCCTCCCCTCTTCTTCTCTCCCTTACTCTGTCCTGTAAAACAGAAATGTTCCTTTTATCACAGGCCAGCCATTCATTTGAAACCAAAGGTAGTATCATTTCTTCCACAATTTTAGTGCATTAAATTAAATTTTGGATTAGGATATATGGATGTAATTTTGTGAAAGAATCTAGTAAAAAAATAAATATTTACCTATAGAAAGAAATAGAGCTTAGGTTATTATTTACTTTAATACAAATGTAATGAGAGGCATCTTATTGTTCTGAAAATTTGAATAATCCGCAACATTCCACATTTCTTTGCTAACTCTCACAGAATAATGATCATATTGTCAGTTACAATATAATGTCTTGAGTTTCAGTTCTCCCAGGTCAAAATAAAGGCCACCAGTAACGGCAGAGTGATACAGAGTGGCGGAGAATATTTCTGTGTTCCTGAAGACTATTTACCTGGAAATCACACTCATGACCTATGTTCTGTTGCAAAAAAATAATTTTCCTTGTTCTTGAAGGAAATTATTTGCCCGGGAGCCACACTCCATGGAAGATCAACTACCAGTACATTCTGCCAAAACATGATAAAAGCAGACAAACTTGCAGATACACTCTAAGAAAAATTCTGGGTTGAGGTCAACTCTGAGCGAAGAGCTCTTGTTATCAAGGGATTTGATATCAGTATATTTACTTAAAGGGAACATACTATCAGAGAGGGAAGAAATACCCTGGGGAGGAAATAATATAGAGGTGGTTGAGCACTAGTGTATACTCCCAAGTATCTTCTGCTCAAAGTTGTTTGGCTTCTAGGAATACAAACATTTCAAGATCTTCCTTTGCTTTTCTAAAAATGTTCAGTCAATGTTAGTTACCAGAATCATATTATAAAAACTAAAAAGTAATAACAATAATAACAAACATTTAAAGATGTGATTTAGTGGGCTTAAGAGTAAGTTTGGTGAGTTCAGGGCTCGATCTTACTCATGCATATTGCTGGTGGTCCCCACACCTGTCACAGAATGAATGAATTGAAATAGCCAATAAACAAACAGATATCAAGTACAGATCCGTTTAAAATAAGCTAAAGAATTTACACTAATGATCCTAATGAAGTTTATTTAATATGAAGATTACTCGATGCAGCATAAAATGATACAGGGGAAATAAAAAAGATCACATCTAGTAAAACAAACAAAACGTTTTCTTTAAGTGCTTTTGCAAGTGATGACAGGTGCCAGTCCAGTTTCAGTTTTCTACATGTGGTGGAAAGGAGTAAGGGGCTCTTACCTAACCGGCACAATGGAAAAGTATATAGAACACACCCTCAGAGAAGGGCTCAACTACAACTTGAACTTTAGCTAACAAATGCAAACAATGTAACCTAAGCATGTGTACACTCATATTAATCTGAAAAAATTTTTGAAAAGATTCATATTTGATTTATTAAACATTTTATTAAAATAAAAATAAATGCTTTTGTGTTTGTAGAAATATTTTCAACATTTGTTTCAAAAGGTTTGTAAATTATACATAAGTTCCTAAAGTAATAACACCAAATGCCTAATAATATTTATAAATTATACTTTTTTTGATACAATTATGTATTTTTGCCCCATCAAACTGTATAAAGAAAAGAATATGACATTTGAATTCAAATACACTCATCTATACTTACTTAGCTGTTTAACATTGAGTAAATATTTGTCAACATACATAAATTTTCCCAGACTGAGATTCCCAATTTGTAAAATGAAGATTAAATTATTTATAACACATAATTTTTGAGATGATTTAAATAGGGTTAAAGTGAGTATGACAAGCATTTTTTTTCTTTACCCTACCAACTTAGGAATTTTGATAGGGATTGTATTGATTTCTGCCAATCATTTTAGGTAGTGTGAGTGTTTTTACAATAGTAACTTTTCTAACTCATGAACACTAGATATGTTTCCAGTATTTTTGTACCTTTGACAATTTCTTTCATTAATATCTTATCTTTTCAGGGAACAAATCTTTGTCTACTTGCTTACATTTATTCTTAAGTATTTTGGTTTTAGTTGCTTTTGTGAATGGATTTGCTTTCTCGATTTTTAGATAGTTTGTTGTTACAGTGACAAAGTGCTTGTTTGGGTGAAACTTGGTGCACTCTGAAAAATTTAACCTTGGATTTATCTGAAATTGATCTTTGACCATCTGTGAAGATATCCACTATCTATGTTTTGGAAGAATCACCCTTGATATCCGAGTGGGCTATTTTATTTATTTCTAAAAATAAATTATTTCTGCTAAAGTCATATAAAATCAAATTTCAAAGTAGCCTTTTTTTAGGTGAACACCAGAAATATGTATTTTATACATATAAAATACAACATGAATATGTCATATTTCCATGAATTCCTCCAAATGGTCCACAGGGAATCAAAATTTAGGCAGTGAATGGCCAGGCCTGGTGGCTCACGCTTACCATCTGGGAATCTGAGGTGGTTGGATTGCTTGAGCTCAGCAGTTTAAGACCAGCCTGAGTAAGAGAGAGACCCCTCTCTAAAAATAGAAAAACTAGCCAGGTGTGGTGGCACAGGCCTGTATTCCCAGGTACTTGGGAGGCTGAGGCAAGAGGATCACTTGAGCCCAGGAGTTTGCAGTGGTGAGCTATCACTCCATGGCTCTCACCCAGGGTGACAGAGTGAGACTCTATCTCAAAAAAAAAAGAAAAAAGAAAAGAAAAATTAGTCAATGAAGATAGGATGAAAGGTAGAATATTAATACTTGAGATGGGCTATGGCCTGATTAATGCAAATGTTCTTAAACTCTACTGACAGAATTTCCTAGTTATCAGAGGAAAAACCATGATGAGATATCAATAAAATGAAAAAAATGAATATTTCTCCAGGCACCTAGGTTTGTTTTTGGTATTTTCTTTCTTTCTTTTTTTTTTTTTTTTTTTAATTTTTTGTAGAGACAGGGTCTCACTTTATCACCCTTGGTAGAGAGCTGTGGTGTCACAGCTCACAGCGACCTCCAACTCCCGATCTTAGGCGATTCTCTTGCCTCAGCCTCCCGAGTAGCTGGGACTACAGGCGCCCGCCACAGTGCCCAGCTATTTTTCTGTTTTGCAGTTTGGCCGAGGCGGGCTTGAACCCACCACCTTCAGTATATGGGGCCGGCGCCCTACTCAATGAGCCACAGGCACCGTCCATTGGTATTTTCTTTATCCACTGTTTCTTCAACTTCAAATGTAGGCTTTTCCCCCTTTTTGTTTTACAAAGCCTACACCTATCCTTTTCATTTCTGCTGGACTCTCAGAACCAAGGAGTGCTCAAAGCAACACACTATTACAATACAGGCTCATGTTGCTTCCTCCACACGTGTTCTTCTCAGCAGTTGTCACAGATGCTTCTCAATCTAGGTGGCTACAGCCAATTACTACGACCAGTAGCTTGAACAACAACCCTTTATTTATCACGGTTCTAGGGGCTGGGAAATCCATGATCAAGGTCTAGCAGATCCCGTGTCGGGCGACGCCTCATTTTGCAGTTCCATCTTCTTCATCCATCCTTGCATGGCAGGGAGAACAGAAGCAGATCTGCAAGGTGATTCTTTCTTTCTCCCTTCCCTTCCCTTCCCTTTCTTCCTTTCTTTCCTTCCTTTCCTTTCTTCCTTTCCTTTCTTTCTTTCCTTTCTTTCTTTCCTTTCTTTCTTTCTTTCTCTCCTTCCTCTCCTTCCTCTCCTTCCTCTCATTTCTTTCCTTCCTTCCTTCCTTCCTTTCCTTTCCTTTCTTTTTTTCTTTCTTTTTTTTTGCCTGCCAAACAGCACTTTAGTCATTCCTGTTGTTGGTGTTTCAGAAATAATTAAAGATTATTTTAAAAAATATATTTCTTAGGTGCTAGTAAACACTTTGTGAGTTCCCCCCAACAAAAGCCATCTGAGTATATAAGCCCATTAAGAGATTCAAAACCAATTTGTTAAGGGCTTTCTATTACGTATTCAAATCTTTTGTTAGTAGCTATTCAAAACATATTCTTTTATTTTGTTTTTTAAAAAAGTGTATATGCCAGACATACTTTTAAGAACATCATGTGTTGTCTTTTCTAAAATCTTAAGATTAGGAAACAAATACAAAAAAAAAAAAAAGAAAGAAAGAAAGAAAAAGAAAAAAATATGGAGACAACATCTGGAAATGCATCTATCTTTACAACTCCAATACTTCTGTTTTGGGAGTTTGGGGCTTTTGCTATCAAATGTTAGAAAATTTCCAGAAGGCTCAGCAGGATATGATGTTCACATCAACTACTCTAATGTGGAAAGTTCAAAGTTTATAATGAGGTCTTCGAATGACAAAAGGCTTCAGGGTCAAACTTCCACTGGGGCCTTTAGAACAACTGTTGGCTTCACCTTGCAAAGCTGTGATATGAGCAATACTTTTATCATTAAAATGATAATCTCTCATGAGCAATGCAATGAGTCTAATCATGTGAAATATACTTATAAAACAAATGGTAGAGTTGAATCTGCAATTCCCCAACCACCAGCACTATCACCAACAGAACAGAACAGAATAAAATAAAATAAAATAAAATAAAATAAATGACGAAATCCTAGTAGTGACTTGATAATGTTGCTCACCAAGGTTCTGGTTGCCTTCTCTTCTCTGTCCGCTGCATTTCGCAGCCCATATGGTTAGTTTAGAAGTGTAGTTCCTAACGACTTTCTCAGTAGAGCAACTGCCTTGTGCCTCAACCTCATCATACATCTTTTAAGGCTCCCTAAGAAATGATCAAAGTACAGACTGAGCATCATATAACTGGGCAACAATTCTGCTTAGAGTTCCACTGGTTGTATTCTTGATAATTTTTGTTTGTTCTTGATGGACTTTTCATAATGAGAAAGTAGAATATGGTTATTTATTTATTTATTCATTTTGATGTAAGAATACATGACATTTGTCTTGCTGTGCTTGGATTATTTCAGTTAGCATAATAATGTCTTCCAGTTGGAAAGGACGGAATTTCATTCTTTGTATGTCTGAATAATATTTGAGTGTGTACATATATACCACATTTTCTTTACTTATGTGGTGATGGACACTTAGGCCAATTCCAAATCTTGGTCCTTGTACATAATGCTGTAGTAAACACATGAGTACAGACCTCTCCCTGACGCACTTTCATTTCTTTTGGATATATACCTAGCAGCAGGGGTCCTGGGTCATATGGCAGTTCTTCTTTCAGGGTTTTGAGGAAACTCTATGGCGTTCTCCACAGTGGTTGCACTAATTCACTTACCCATCATTAAAGTACAAAGCTTCCTTTTTCTTCACATCCTTAATAGCATTTGTCCTTGTCTGTCGTTTAGTAAAAAACATTTTATTTGGAAAAAAGACATCTCCATGTAACTTGATGTGCATTTCTCTGATGATTACTGATGTTGAACACATTTTCATATAACTATTATCTATTTGAATGTTTTCTTTCATGGAATATCTATTCAGACACTTTGCCTGATTTTTAAATCTGGTTATGTGATTATTTTGCTGTTAAATTATTTGAGTCCCTTATATATTTTGGTTATACAGCTCTTGTCAGATGAGAAGTTTGCAAATAGTTTCTTCCTTTTTGTGGATTGTCTCTTGACTTTGTTGACTGTTTTCTTTTCTATGCAAGAGCTTTTTACCTTGGTGTAATCCCATTTGTCCATTTTTGGTTTTGTTGCCTGTTGCTTTTTTTTTTTTTTTTTTTTTTTTGAGACAGAGTCTCACTTCATCCCCTGGGGTAGAGTGCTGTGGCATCACAGCTCACAGCAACCTCAAACTCTTAGGCTTAAGCAATTCTCTTGCCTCAGCTTTCCCATTAGCTGGGACTATAGGCGCCTGCCACATCGCCCAGCTGAGTAAGTTTGCCTGTGCTTTTCTGGTCTCACTCAAGAAATTTTTCCTAGACCAATGTCCTTGAGTGTTTCCCCATGGTTTTCTTCTATCCATTTCATAGCTAATATGTTAGATTTTGGTCTTTGTTTCATTTTTATTTCATTTTTGTATGTGGTGAGAGATTGGTATGTAGGTTGATTTTTCTACATATGGATATTTAGTTGACCCAGTACCATTTATTGAAATTACTGTCCCTTCCCCAGTGTATGTTTTTGTCATCTTTGTTAGATGAGTTGTTAGTAAATGTGTCAATTTATGTCTGTTCTGTTTTGTTCCATTGGTCTCTGTGTCTGTTTTTATACCAGAATAATGATATTTTGGTTACTATGATTTTGTTGTACAATTTGAATTCAGGTGATATGATTCCTTTAGTTTTTTTCTTTTTGTTCAGAATGCTTATTTCTATTGTGAGTCTTTTGTGGTTCCATTAAAATTATTGGATTATTTTTCTAATTCTTTGAACAGTGTTACTGCTATTTTGAGAAGGATTGCATTTTAGTCTATAGATTGGTTTGGGTAATATGGACATTTAAATGATATTGATTCTTTTAATACATGAATATAAGAGATTTTTCATTTTTTGGTGTCCTTAATTGTTTCATCATTAGTTTTCATTGTAAAGATCTTTTACTTCTTTCATTAAATTTATTTCTAGGTATTTTATTTTATTTGTAGCTATTTTTTTCTTTTAGCATTTTTTTAAAATTAAATCATAGCTGTGTACATTAGTGCAATCATGGGGTACAATGTGCTGGTTTCATATACAATCTGAAATATTTTCATCAAACTGTTTAACATAGCCTTCATGACATTTTCTTAGTTGTTGTATAAAGACATTTGTATTTTGCATTTAGTCAGTTTCCTCTGTACCCTTATCAGATGCACAGTAGGTGTGGTCCATTTTTTGTAGCTATTATTAATTTGATTACTTTTTGGGTTCTTTTCCAGTTTATTTGTTGTTAGCATATGGAAATGCTACTGATTTTTGTATGTTGACTTTATTTTTGGCCACTTTGTTAAATTTGTTTATCAGTTCTGTTAGGTTATTTTGTTAGAGTCTTTAATTTTATCTAAATAGTTTCTCCCATTTTGTGGATTATCTCTTTACTTTGTTGACTGTTTTCTTTTCTTATGATAATAAGATCATATTATCTGTGAATAAAGATAGTTTGATTTCTTCTTTTCTAAAGTTAATTTTGTATATTTATTTCTTTCAACTAATTGCTCTGGCTAGGACTTCTAGTACTATGTTGAATAAGATTGGTTAAGATGGGCATTCTTGTCTTGTCCCAAATTTTAGAGGAAAGAATTTCAGTTTCTCTCTGTTTTGAATGATATTAATTCTGGGTTTGTTAAATTTGGCTTTCATAATGTTGAATTATAGTTCTTGTATATTCAGGTTTTTGAGACTTTTATCAGAAAGATGTTGAATTTTATTGTATTTTTTTGTGTCTTTGGAAACGTTTGGCTTTTATTATGTTGATTTATAGTTCTGGTTTGGGAAAGTTTTATTCATGAAGAATCTTGAATTTTATTGAATGTCTTTATATCCATTAAAATGATCATTTTTTTGGTCCTATATTTTCTTGTTGTGAAATATCACATTTATTGACTTGTATATGTTGAAACATCCTTGCATTCCTGTAATACATCCCACTTGATTATGATGAATAATTTTCTAATTTGTTGTTGAATTCAATTTTCTAGTATTCTTTTGAGGATTTCTGAATCTCTAGTATAATTAGTAGTAATTTATTGTAAATATAAAATAAATAAAAGTGAGGTTAGAATGATCCTAACACGAAGAAATGATACATGCTTGAAGTGATGGATACGCTACTGCTCCTGTATCAAAATGTTGCATATACCCACAATTACTAAAAAATTTTAATGTCTGGTTATCAAAATGAAATAAGGAACTTTGTGAAAATGAAAACAACAATGAATTTTTGGAGAAAATGAATAAAATTAAAAAAGGGGACAGGGATATAGCTGGTTCCTGTTATTCATGGTATTTATACTCTATTAAGTTGATGAAAACACTGAATTATCCAGTAAAGAATTTCAGAGTTAGGTTTCTGTGAGTCTCCAGGCATAACAATCATAATATTTAGTCAACTGATCAACTGTGTGTTTCTGTTTAAAGATATCTAATGTAAATCATTGATTCATTAGCATTGAACACATAGCCAACAGCACTGCAATTCATGTCTGAACCAACTTATATATATGTAACATACCTATTTTCTCCATAAGGAATATTTCAATCTCTTTTGCTTAGGAAAACCAGTGCCATAGTTCCACTTTATGCTTAGAGGGCATTTTAATAAATAAAAATCACCAAAAATTAAAAACAAAAAGATTTAAAGATGCTTTTTAATAGTGTGAAAACTGAAATAAGAAAGCAGAACAGTAACTGTTGGCCTCAACTGGGAACTGTTAGGGGCCTAAACCCTTCCCCCACCTCCCCTCTGAGAACAAAAGTCCTACCTGGTTCCTTCCCAAGAGTTCTACAGGAAAGACCCTGGCCCACCAAAACATTCAGCAGCTGTGAAATCTTCCTCCTCATTCTCCCAGAATAAAATAAAACCTCCAGCCATCCTTTCACTGCAGCCACCATCTTTGCCCGGGTAGGTCTGAGTAACCCTTTCATTAAGCTTGGCCTCAGCCTCTCCCACTCTTGTCTCTGCATACACCACCGAACCCCTTTCAGAAACATGCACTTTAGGGAACAAGAATTTTTTGCTACCCTGAATATGTTTATAAGTGATTGTGAAAGCACTGTGAGAATTGATTTAAGTTTTAAAAATAAATTTTAGCAAGTATGTAAGTTGATAAACACTAACTATGTGAACAATGGGGATTAACACTCTGTCTTAAATTAATTTGAAAAATATTTTCTTTTTCCCAAGTGACCATTTAATGGAGTACTTAAGAACAATAATTCAAAAGAAGACACCTTTTTCAAAAACTTAATGGGTGATGTGGTGTCTAAAATACTAACACACAAAAGTTTCCAACTCCTGGATATATGAGAATGTATAAGGTTGTTACTGTGCTTTAATATTTTACTTTTTCTCTATTAGAGAATTACAAAATATCATATGCATAGTTAGTAGGGGTTTGGATGAGTTGCATTTTTTTAGGGAGTTCTTATTTTCACATTTTTTTATATTTTTGCATTTTATAACATGTTTTTCTATTAATTTTTTGTATGATGTTTATAAGTATACTTTATATTTTAATTTATCTTTTTGATAATTTTCCTTTTTTTCTAATTTAGTTATCTTCATTTTCTAATGGGTTTGTTTGTATTTGTTGGACTATAAGAATGCTGCACCTTCAACATCACAGCCAGTGAAAAGAAGTCCAATAGGACATCCGTCTTCATCTGCTTAGCCCTTTCTCTCTATGTAAATCTATTTTTGATGTTCTTTCTGTAAAAATATAACCTTTCTAGTTCCTTTGTTTCCTCTCTTACTGTTGAATTGCAAGTAAATAGTGTCAGATATCCCTAATACCATATTTTCTGGATTAATAATGTGTATCTTCCCAAAACCCAGTTTCAGAAGCATTGTAGAAACTAGTTGAGTAATGATAGTTCATGCTTTGCCCATACTAATGCCACAAGCCTATTTTCAAGCTACTTTCCTTTGTTTTAGGTAATGAAATTTTTATAGAATTTAATGATCATCAAATGCATAAGATCCCATTGTGTATGTAATACTAGTAATGTATGTTATTTATTAGGCATTTTAATGGGTTGTAGATCTTAATATTTTTCATCTTCCTTTCTGTTCACTTTTTATGTTGGCTTTTTTAGAGTTCATTTTTGTCTTTAGTGTATATAATGAGTAAAAAATATAATGAGAAGAATATTGCAGAAAAAAATATATGGGAAGAGAGAAAATATCTGGGAAACATTCCGTGAAATAAGGTATATAAAAACAGACAGACATCTGAGCAGACATCTAGAAGTTAAAAGTCAGCATAGGACTGTGCATTCATAAACACATAACAACAACAACAACAAAAAAAAAACACTGGTAATTTCATAGTATTAGAGACATCAAAAACTTACTTGAAATAGTGAGTTGAGAGTTTGTTGGATATTAATTTTTTTCATGTCCTATTTGAATCAAGTCATAAATAGAAAAAAATAAATGTGAATTCCATCATTTGATAAATACTAGTAAGGTTTGATTTCAGTGAATTTCTCAGAAATATAAAGGGGGCAATTTCAAATACTTAGAGTTCACAGTGATAACAGAAGTAATGTAAAGTCATGAAAGGACTGGAGAAGCACAAGCTCTGGTAAATTTTTTTGCTACAGTTCTGGTCAGTGTGATACGTGAACCAGCAGCAATGCCACTGTCTAGAATATCATTGGAAATGCAAATTATTCAATCCATGTCATGCTTAATGAATTTGAGATTATAGGCATAAAACAGATCAATCTGGTTTTTATCAGAGCCACCCATGTATTTCTTACATAATCTAATTCTGAGAACAACTGAGCTAGAAGAAATAGCGATGTAAGAAATGAGTAAGTAACAGCACTTTGTATGTGTGTGTGTGTGTATGTGGTCACACACGCATGCACGCTTGTGTGTTGCTATTCTGTACACAGAGATAGGGTGCAAGCAATGTAGTAATTGGATATTATCAAAATGATGACATCTATATATATCAGACAATATGAAATTTAGAGTCCTATGGTTGGCAAAATTTCAGTTTCTGCTCTCTTGACCAGTAACATATGATGGTATTGGATACTCATTATGGTGGAGTGAAGATGGGCTTTTTAATACATCTTCTCAGGGGAGAGACTCTAGCATGTTGACTAAGTATGTGGGCAGTAAAATTCATACTCATTAAATTTAACCCCTGGCTCATTCTTACTACTTGCCTAACTTTCATCCAGTTAGTTAAAATCTCTTGGTCTGCATTGCTAATTTGTGAAATGGAGAAATCAAAGCTACTTATCTCATTATTATTTGTTGTGAGGGATAAACAGTACTTGAAAGTACTGATAAAAGTCTACAAAAGCAGAAAAATTTTCATATTAAGTCTTACTTTTGTAGATTTTCCACTGAAATTAATGATGTATGTATCCTTTAATGAAATTATATGGGTGGGATCCATGTTTATACTTTAAGATGCCTGGAAATTAAAATTAATCTCCACAGGAATCTATAAAGTGATACTGTAAATACTGGCATTTTTATTTAGATCAGGTGTTTGCTACAATTAATTTTTTTTCTGTTATCCAAATGGCATTTTCCTGTATTCCATCTGTCATCGGCAGAGTCTCCTAGTTTTGAAGCAAAGAATTGTCTTCACCAGACAGATGTGATTTGCGAGTTTTCCCAAGTGTAGCGTGTGCTCTACTCTCGGTTTTCCTGACAATTTTGTGAAATCCCTTCATGCCTTTGTGTGCATGTTATATGCTTCACGGGGAGCTTTTTTACCCATTCTAAGAAATGGAGCATCCCTGTCAGTCACTGCAGCCTACTGTATTTTTCTAAGACTTGCACATTGATCTTTAATCTATGTCCCCTGATAGTTACTATTTTTCACTATTACATTTGACTTGCTAAGTATACGGTTCCAATTAAAGGCTTCTGGGTCACAGTTATAGCAATTACAAAGATTTCACGATTCACTATAATTTCATACATCTGTCTACCCAGCCTTATCCACGTCTCATCAATTACAGCAGTGCTATAAGTGTCTAACAGATTTTGACATTTATGTTTTTATTACCAATAATCTTAAGAAGTCTTTGCTCATATTTGAAGCATGAAGATACTTAAAAGTTACAATCTATGATGTTAGAACTGGGGGACTTTGAATGCCCAAATCTCTTAGCTTCTTGTATAATTCCTTATGCTTTACAGTGCTTTCAAAGTACCTTCAAATAGTTGAGCAGGAATTAAGTGAATCCTATAGTTAAGCTATCCTGTTGAGGCAATGGCAGAGAAAATTGAAGGTCTTTCAGATTAAAAGTTCGAATTGTGATCATTGCACCTTTTAGCCTCCAAGCTGGCTTTTAGCTTGATCTCCCTAAGCCTGTTTAGTTCATCATATTGAAAAGATTATGACAGTTTTTGAATCACCTGGGGGGAGTACTCCATCTCCATTCAATGACTAAGTCATTCTGCGGGCCTGCGGCACAGTCCTGCCGAGTTTAGCCCTTTAATGTGGAAGTAATTCTTATGTTTATAAAGTTTTGTGGCTTTTTAATTCCCACAAGGAGACCTTATGCTTTAATGTGAGATAAACTAAAAGAAATTATTCACAGTACCTCAACTGGTGTAAAAGGCAAAGCTTATTAAAGGTAGGGAAATGCTAGCCACAGTAACTTTACACATCAAGAAGGAGACATCAGAGATAAATCACACAAAACGGCCTTCTGATGAGAAGAGTATTGAATGTAAATGTCACATTTTCATTTTGTGCACGTAGTATTTTCATAATTTCATATGTAATATGTATTATTTTAAAAATAGAAAGAAATCTTAGAAGCAAGAACAAGTAATTACTTCTACTTGTTCATGGACCACAGTACACGTACATGTTTTCTAGTCTCATTCTGTGCATATACACAAGAGTTTAAAGAAAATAATCTTCTGAGATTTACATGGCCTTATTTCTTTATACATCGTATCCATACTATGCTGTTAAATTTTTTCTAAAATGACTTTTAATATTCTCCTTTCAGAATTAGTCATAGCTTTGTATTATCAAAATTTAGTCAAGTGTGGAGGTGTGCACCTGTAGTCCTAGCTTCTTGGGAAGCTAAAGTGGGAGGATTGCTTGAGCCAAGGTTCAAGTTTGTATTGAGCTATGACAGCCCTACTGCCCTGCAGCCTGGGCAAAAAAGCAAGACTCTTTCTCTTAAAAAAAAAATAAAGTTCTTTTTTCAAATCATAAATGGATTATCATACCACACATTGTCTGGTTTTGGTGTCATGATGACACAAGCTTTGTAGAATGAGTTTGCAGGTATTTCCTCCTATTCCTGAATAAATCAGATTTAGGATTTCTTTTTAGTTCAATCCTGCTAGATTGTATCTAGAAATGTATCCATTTATTTTAGATTTTCAAATTTTTTTGCATATATCTGCTTATAATAGTCTCCAATGATTCTTTTAATTTCTGCATTACCAGTTGTACTATTTCTATTTTCATCTCTGATTTTATTTGTGTTGTATTTTTTTCTTAGTCTGGGTAATAACTCATGACTTTATCTTTTCAAAAACAAACTTCATCAATATTTTGTATTTTTTGTTTTAATCTCATTTATTTCTGCCATGATTTTTATTATTTCTTCTGCTAATTATGTGTTTAGTTTGCTCTTCTTTTTCCATTTCTTTAAGATGCTTTGCTGGCTCTTTTATCCGAAACTTTTCTACGTTTGGTATAGGCCCTGATTGCTGTAAACTTTCCTCTTTGCCTTTGTTTTCATTTTCCTTTGTTTCATGAATTTTTAAAATTTTCTTCTTAACCTTTTTATTGACACTACTGGCGATTTTCTTTCCTCTATAAGACTTTGTTTAATATTCTTTGTAAGGTAAACAGATCCCATCAGCTGTTGGTAGCTCAAGAAATCTTTATTTTTCCTTCACTTTGAAAAGACAATTTTAATTGAGTGTAATTTTTATCTCTTTTAATTAAAGATAAGGCAATTTTTCTTTTGGCTTTCTTCATAATTTTTCATTATTTTGGCTTTCTTCATAATTTTTCATTTCTTTTGACTTTCTTCATAATTTTTTTAACTTTCTGTAGTTTGAAAACTATATGCCTAGTTTTTATTTTTATATTTTATCATTTATCTCTGATATTTCTGGATCTATGGTTTTATGTTTGGGTATGTGGTTTTATGGTAATGTATTTTACTATTTTATTTTCCTTTATCATTACTTTATCTTGGACATCATTTGAGACTTACATTCTTCCCATTGATTGATTATTCTCATTATGGGTTATATTTTACTACTTTTTTTTAATGTCTGCTAATTTTTATTATTTTACAGACATTATTTACTTTATGATTTGCTGGATTCTTTTCATTCTCATAAACATTTCTGTGTTTTGTTTTAGAATGCAGTTACATTACTTAGAAACAGTTTGACACTTTTGAAGCTTGATTGATTGATATATCAAGAATAAAGCAGTTACTTTTAGTATAAGAATAATTTTTCCTGAATATAGAGGTAAAGATTTTCTGAAGATATCATCCAATATTCCCCTCTATTATGAGATTTTCCACAATTGTTAGTGAAAGTCCAAACTAGCCCTTTGTGGAGCATCCAAGTTGCTTCTGTGTTCTTTCTGGTGATTCTTTTTCTAACCTCTTACAGTTTCCTTACATGGTGATAATGATCGGTTCTCAGGATAAGACTTCAGTGGAACCGTCAGTAGATTTCCAAAGCACCATCGTTTGCCCTTGTCTCTTCTTCATGTGATGTTGTTCTCTCCATTGGTCTGTCCTGAAATTTCCAGCTGTTTGGACAATCTGAAACTGCAACTTGTCTTTAGTTCCTAGAGACTTCCATAGGCTATTTGGACTTTTCCTCCCTTTTCTGTCATGTATAAATTATTTCCAGAGAGTATATATTTTATAATATTTCTTTAGATGATTAAAAAAAACTAACTCTTTGTGTAGTATTTGTAGGAACATTTGCTGGATTATACCTACTAATTTAATGTATACCGACATAACTAATAACAAAAATACATCAAAGTAAATAAAATATTAGTCCTAAATATGAATATTTTGTACCAATGAAAAAGGCTTAGGTACACTACCTAAGAATGAAATTATCTGATTAAAAAGTTAAAACAGGCACCTGGGAAGAACTATCATTCATAGCAACCAGCCACTCAAATATTTCTGTAAACTTATGAATGCAATTCAGCAAATCAAACGTCTTCCTGCACTTTTTATCACCATTAGAAAGAACTTTGATATACATTTTAAATTCTTAGCTCTCCATTTCATGTAATTGCTAGAAATATTTTTTTACAGCCATATAATATATTCTCTTTGACATGACTTCTGAAAATATATACTTTTCTATGGCAACATATAAATACTTATCTCCATATTACCTTCATAACTTTAAATAATGTTTTTATTCAGCATTTCCTCTTAAAGTGAATGCAATGTGAAATAGATCAGGGTAATGGGGGTATCCTTCACTTCAAGCATTCGTAATTTCTTTCTGTTAGGGACCTTTCAATTCTACTCTTTTAGTTATTTTAATGTATACCATAACTTATGGTTGACTGTAGTCAGTTTGCTGTGCTATATATTAGTGTTCATTTTATCTAATGATTTAACTATATTTTTGTACCCATTAACCATCCCCATTACCTTTATAAACAAAGCATAATATAAGTTTGTTTTATCATTATGTGTCAATGTTTTTATATATATATATATTTTTTTCTTTATTTATACATGTATTTTATTATTCTTCATTACATTATTCCCCCCCATTCACCAGTGGTAAGATAGAATTTATTTACAGAAAAGAATACAGAAAACACTAAAGCTCCTGGCAGAGGGAGAGAATTCTAGTGGGGAGAAAGAAGCTCTCTCCGTTTCTCTCCCGTCTTTCCCCATCTCCTCCTTTAGGCCTTTAGTCTCAGGGTATATATAGGTGTATGGGTTCCTTGGCCAGGAAACGAATGAATACAGTCCCTTCCGCC
>CAUYON010058926.1:0-20234 GCA_963573935.1 Arctocebus calabarensis
AGCTGGGACTACAGGCGCCCGCCACAACGCCCGGCCATTTTTTGGTTGCAGCCGTCATTGTTGTTTGGTGGGTCCTGGGGCTGGATTCGAACCTGCCAGCTCAGGTGTACGTGGCTGGCGCCTTAGCCCGTTGAGCCACAGGCGCCGAGCCGGCATTTTTTTTTTTTACAAGATTTATATCACCTTTACATACAATTGTGTTGTCATATTTAAACAACAAAATGCTTCCTCTGTCTTCTGATATATCGGATCGTCAGTTGGGTACACCAGGAATCTGTCAACCTCAGAATGCAGGTTTCAGTAAACGTTCAGAGGTTGAGGTCCCTCATCACTGCCAGTTTCATAATCTTTAGTAAGGAAGCAGGGTCCACCTCCCGCAACAGCATGGCTGCCATTTGTGTCTTTTGTTCTTGTCTATGTGTTTGCAACCCCCAGCAAACGTTAGCAAATTGTTTCACACTCCCTCACTCTCAACTACACGTGTTCTTCAGAACAGGGTCCAAGGGCCAGTCGTGGTGGCTCACGCCTATAATCCTAGCACTCTCGGAGGCCGAGGCTGGTGGATTGCCTGAGCACACGGGTTCAAGACCAGCCTGAACCAGAGCAAGACCACATCTCTAAAAATAGCCAGGTGTTGTGGCGGGCACCTGTAGTCCCAGCTATTTGGCTGGCTGAGGCAAGAGAATCAAGTAACCTCCCAAGATTTTGAGGTTACTGTGAGTAACCAAGGACAACAAAGTAAGACACTGTCTCAAAAAAAAAAAAATAGGGTCCATGTTCCAGGTGAATTTTAGCATCTCAGTTCTCTCTAAGCACTCTGCCTGGTTAGACAGAAGTAAACTTGGGGTTACCTCCAAACCTTTTCCCATGCTGTAGAATGGAATTGCTCCTGATATACAAGAACAAAGCGTTGTTTGACAGATTTGGTGTGGACTCTGGTCCACATCACTTAGCGCTCTCTTCCCAGATTCTCTCCTGCCAAAGGCAGTGAGAGGAAAAGATTGTGCTAAGAGTTTCTCCTGAGTCTTAGAGTCTTTCTCTGGCCTCCTGGGGCAGAAGTGGCTGCTGCTTCCACTTCTCCTCAATCTACTTACACTCCATGCTCGGGACTTCCCTTTAATGTTTCAAAAGAACTTTTTAACCAAATAGTTTTCTGAGACATATAATGACTTTCTCAAAAGAATCTTACATATAAGAGCAACATGTATCACTCAAAAGGTGTTTAATAAATATTAAATAAAATCACTTAACTTTAAGTACTTTGCATCCTCTTCTCTCTTTGTTAATATCTTTAATTGGCTCCTCTAGCAGGGGATTTGAACTTAATTTATTTCAGGTGATACTGCACTTACACAGTTATTCAGTTGACTTAATTAGAGATTTAATTATATTAGTGCCCTAAAGTGCTATATCAGAGAAAGGAAACACTGACTGATGAATTCACCTTTTGTATTTTTGTGCCATTTCAGACTATGGTAGACTTCAAACCATAAGGGCCAGAATATGCATACTAGCACTTCTAGCCACATGCTAATATGGAAGGTTCTACCTATGCATCAGCTTTGGGCTTTGCCCGTTGAAAATGTAATGGTGTAGTTAGGAGTAGGAGGAACTTTTTTATTTTATTTTATTTTTTGTAGAGACAGAGTCTCACTTTGTTGCCCTGGGTAGAGGGCTGTGGCATCACAGCTCACAGCAACCTCCAACTCCTAGGCCTAGGAGATTCTCTTGCCTCAGCCTCTTGAGTAGCTGGGACTACTGACGCCCGCCACAATGCCCGGTTATTTTTTTGTTGCAGTTTGACCAGGGCCAGGTTTGAACCCGCCACCCTCGTAATATGGGGCCGGTGCCCTACCCACTGAGCCACAGGCACCGCCTAAACTTTTTTTTTTAATAGTGGCCTTCTCTCTGAAGCTGTTGGAACAGAGAGTAGGGGTCCAGTCCCTCACCGATGATCCACTTAACCATCCCTGGCTCTATAGGCCCACAAATGCCCCTCTCACAGATGGTCCCAGGAGGCAGCAACTATGTTTCTCTCTGTATCTACAGCCTCTGCTAACTGCCCTATAGAAGTGTCAAATAAAAGCTTATTGAGGCTCTGCAGCTAGGGCACCAGCCACATACCCTGGAGCTGGCGGGTTCAAACCCAGCCCGGCCTGCCAAACAATGACAACTACAACTAAAAAATAAAAAAGAAATAGCTGGGCATTGTGGCGGGCACCTGCAATCCCAACTATTTGGGAGGTGAAGGCAAGAGAAACCCTTAAGCCCAAGAGTTTGAGGTTGCTGTGAGCTGTGACACCACTGCACTCTACGGAGGGTGACATAGTGAGACTCTGTCTCAAAAAATAATTAATTGATTAATTTTTTAAAAAAGAAGAAGAGGGCGGTGCCTGTGGCTCAGCGAGTAGGGTGCCGGTCCCATATACTGAAGGTGGCGGGTTCAAACCCGGCCTCGGCCGAACTACAAAAGAGAAAAATAGCTGGGCATTGTGGTGGGCGCCTGTAGTCCCAGCTACTCGGGAGGCTGAGGCAAGAGAATCACCTAAGCCAAGGAGTTGGAGGTTGCTGTGAGCTCTGTGATACCACAGAACTCTACCGAGGGTGATAAAGTGAAACTCTGTCTCTACAAAAAAAAAAAAAGAAGAAGAAGAAAAGAAAATTTAGGCAGTGCCCATAGCTCAGTGGATAGGGGGTCAGCCACATACTCCAAGGCTGGCAGGTTCAAGTCCTGCCTTGGCCTGCTAAACAACCACGACAACTGCAGCCAGAAAAAAAAAACATAGCCAAGCATTGCGGTAGGTGCTTGTAGACCCAGCTACTCAGGAGGTTGAGGCAAGAGAATCGCTTAAGCCCAAGAGTTTGAGGTTGCTGTGAGCTGTGATGTCATAGCACTCTACTAAGGGCACCATAATGAGACTTTGTCTCAAAAAAAAAAAAAGGAAAGGAAATTTAGCTAGACATGGTGGTAAACACCTGTAGTCCCAATTACTCAGAGGCTGAGGCAAAAGGATCACTTGACCCCTGGAGTTTGAGTTTTCTGTGAGCTATGACGCCACAGCACTCTACCCAGTGAAACTCTGTCTGGGGGAAAAAAAAAAAAAGAAAAACAAAAAAACTAGCCAGGCCTTGTGACACGTGCTTGTAGTTCTAGCTACTCAGGAGGCTGAAACAGGAAAATTGCTTGAACCCAAGAATTTGAGGTTGCTGTAAGCTTTGATGACACCACGGCACTCCACCCAGGGCAACAACAAAGTAAGACCCTGTCTCAAAAAAAAAAAAAAAAAATGGCTCGGCACCTGTGGCTCAACGGGCTAAGGCGCCAGCCACGTACACCTGAGCTGGCGGGTTCGAGTCCAGCCTGGGCCCACCAAACAACAATGACAGCTGCAACCAAAAAATAGCCGGGTGTTGTGGCGGGCGCCTGTAGTCCCAGCTACGTGGGAGGCGGAGGCAGGAGACTTGCTTGAGCCCAGGAATTGGAGGTTGCTGTGAGCTGTGATGCCACCGCACTCTATCCAGGGTGACAGCTTGAGCCTCTGTCTCAAAAAACAAACAAAAAAAATGCCCCAGTGAGTGAAATACTTTCCAAATCTGGCTAGTCAGTGGAATGACCTAAAAAGCACTTTTTAGGCTGCATTGACTCCATCTCTAGATGTCTGGGCATCTGTATTTTAAAGTTCTGCAGGTGAGTCTTATGGCCAGCCAAGTTTAAGAACCCCAGCTTAATGTATCTTTTGTTGCATTTATTTACAAAACCCAAGCTCATTTGTATCAAAATAGACCCATTACCTAGTCTGTAATAAAAACAAGTTTCAGGCTTGGCACCTATAGCTCAGTGGTTAGGACACATACACCGGGGCCGGCGGGTTCGAACCCAGCCCAGGCCTGCTAAACAATGATGACAACAACAAAAAAATAGCCGGGTGTTGTGGCGGGCGCCTGTAATCCCACCTACTTGGGAAGCTGAGGCAAGAGGATTGCTTAAACCCAAGAGTTTGAGGTTGCTATGAGCTGTAACGCTACAACACTCTACCAAGGGCGACATAGTAAGACTCTATCTCAAAAATAATAATAATAATAATGTTTCATTTATGGTTTATTAGTTATATTTAAATGATTTCCTTTGAGCCAATAGCTGGTAGAAGTGTTCAGAGATGTCAGTGAATAATAACACCTTACATGAAGGATTAGCTTACTGGTTAGCTTTTTTATTTGTTTGTCTGTTTTGAGACAGAGCCTCAAGCTGTCGCCCTGGGTAGAGTGCCGTGGCATCACAGCTCACAGCAACCTCCAAAAGCAGTATAAACCCAGCACAACTGTTTTAAAATAGAGTAACTCAAAATATATGCCCCAGACCAGGCATGGTGGCTCACACCTGTAATCCTAGCTCTTTGGGAGGCGGAGGTGGGTGGATTGCTTTAGCTCAGTTTGAGACTAGCCTGAGCAAGAGTGAGACCCTGTCTCTACTAAAAAGAGAACAAGAATATATGTGTTTGGCCACTCATTGTACTAATCCAGGAGTCAGCAGACTTTTTCTGTAAAGGCCAGAGTGTAGATATTTTTATTGCAGGCTACACAATAAAGTTGTCTGTCTGACAACTTCTCAACTCTGCATCTGCCTTTATGAAAGAGAAGCAGCCATAGACAATACTTAAATGAATGGTCGTAATCATGTTCCAAACTTTTTTTTGAGACAGAGTTTCACTTTATTACCCTCAGTAGGGTGCTATATCATCATAGCTCGCAGCAACCTCAAACTCTTGGGCTCAAGCGAGTCTCTTGCCTCCGCCTCCCAAGTAGCTGGGATTACAGGTGCCCGCTACAACGCCTGGCTGTTTTTTGGTTGCAGCCATCATTGTTGTTTGGTGGGCCCAGGCTGGATTCGAACCCACCAGCTCAGGTGTACGTGGCTGGCGCCTTAGCCCGTTGAGCCACAGGCACCGAGCCCCTGTTGATATTTATATACCTGCAAGTGCTAACCTAGAAATCTAGACTAGGAGGAGAATGATGGACTATATAATCTAGATTTGGAAAGAGTAAAGATAATGAAAATAGAGAAGTATATTTTTCTTCTTTCTCTCTCTCTTTCTTTCTCTCTTTTTTTTTTATTTTCTTTTTTTTTTGGATACAGAGTCTCACTTATTAACCCTCAGTAGAGTGCCGTGGCATCACACAGCTCACAGCAACTTCCAACCTATGCGCTTAGGCAATTCTTCTGCCTCAGCCTCCCGAGTAGCCGGGACTACAGGCGCCCACCACAACACCCGGCTATTTTTTTGTTTTGCAGTTCGGCCGGAGCCGGACTTGAATTCGCCACCCTCGGTACATGGGGCTGGCGCCCTACTCACTGAGCCACAGGTGCCACCCTGTTTCTTTCTCTTTTGCTCTGAGGCCGGGCTCAGTAGCTCACCCCTATAATTATCCTAGCACTCTGGGAGATTGAGATGCGGTGGATTGCTTGAGCTCACAAGTTTGAGACCAGCCTGAGCAAGAGCGAGACCTCGTCTCTAAAAATAGCCGGGCATTGTGGTGGGCACCTGTAGTCCCAGCTACTCGGGAGGCTGAGGGAAGAGGATCGCTTGAGCCCAAGAGTGTGAGGTTGCTGTGAGCTATGACGCCACAGCACTCTACAAAGGGCGACAGAGTGAGACTGTCTCAACAACAGCAGCAAAAAAGTGTGCTCTGATCCAAGTTCATTTAGCTTTGAGGTTATTGTGTATCAAGTCACAATAGACTTGGTCTTGGTGGACGAGATGATTTTCTTGACAATGAACTTGAAGGACTTGAAGGAGAAGTATGTCATCTCAGCATCCGTGGTGAGTTAGACACTATCAGCCACTCGATGCTACTTTATATAGTCCTCCCAAGAGTACTACAAGAGATCTTTATAAACTTAGTGATGCCATGAGAACTGAAAGCAGTTAAATGGCTTCCCTTAGATTTATACAGGGAACATTTATACTTCCCTTAGACTTATACCTATCAGAATCGGAGTTTATAGTTGCCTCCAATACCTGGCCCCATTTTATTATCTTTATCCATTCATTAATTGACAAAAAAGCAGGGAAACCTGGGCTGAAACAGTTCCCAAAGTTTACGTGCAGTGTGGAAATAATCTGTGAAGTGCTGAGAATCTGTTGGAGTTTAATATTAAGTGCCACTGACGAGGCATGAGAAAACCTGGCTTCCAACCACTTTCCATGTATGATCTTGAGTCATTGAATTTCTCCAGACCTGAATTCCCTTGACTGTATAATTAGAGTAATAAGCCATCTAATTTCTTTTATTCATTCATGTTTCGTGCATTATGCAGGAAGTCCCACGAGGAGATAGAAAAGTGAATGGAGAAGTAAAGTGTAAGACTGAATAATAATGCTATACTCCAGGTCCACGCGGGATACTCCAGTGCCCAGAAGAGGGGCATCTGCAGCTCCGCACCCATAGGTGTGCTTAGGGTGCCGGCCACATATACTGGGGCTGGCAGGTTTGAACTTGGCCTGGGCCTGCTAAAAAGAACAATGACAACTATAACAAATATCTGGGCATTGTGGCAGGTGCCTGTAGCCCCAGCTACTTGGGAGGCTGAGACAAGAGAATCACTTGAGCCCAGGAATTGGAGGTTGCTGTGAGCTGTGATGCCACAGCACTCTACCAGGGGAAACAGTGAGACTCTGTCTCAAAAAAAGGAGGGGTGTTGGCTGGGCATTGTGGCGGGCCCCTGCAGTCCCAGCTACTTAGGAGGCGGAGACAAGAGACTCTCTTGAGCCCAGGAATTGGAAGTTGCTGTGAGCTGTGATGCCCAGGCACTCTATCCAGGGTGACAGCTTGAGGCTCTGTCTCAAAAAAAAAAAAAAAAAAAGAGGGGTGTCTAGCACCTTAGGGCCATCAGCCTTGCAAAATGCATTCTACATAGGTAGAATTTGAGGAGCTTGGAGAGGGAACAGCCCAGGGGAGATGATAGGTCACCTCTCAGAACTTCATCTAGTTTCCTTAAATACAGGATTAATGGAGGGAAGGGGTGGGGGGAGAATGGGCAAGAGCTAGATCAGAAAGGAACTTTGGTGCCTAATGAAAGAGCTTGGGCTTTTAAAGCTCTTAGGAGTGACTGGCTGACAGGCCATTAGGAATGAAGGCTTTTAAGAAAGATCATGTTTGCTTTTTTTTTTTTGGAGACAGAGTCTCAAACTGTCACCCTGGGTAGAGTGCCATGGCGTCATAGCTCAGAGCAACCTCCAACTCTTGGGCTCAAGCAATCCTCTTGCCTCAGTTTTTCTATTTTTAGTAGAGACGGGATCTTGCTTTTGCTCAGGCTGGTCTCCAACACCTGAGTTCAAGCAGTCCCCTGCTCCCGGCCCATGTTTGCATTTCCTAGAGACACCTCGGTAGCATGACACATGGAGTCAAGGAGTGCAGAACTGGTAATGGGAAGACACTTTAGGAAGTCATTGCAAAAACTAACCCAGGCGAGGTTGAAGATGGCCTAAACTAATATAGTGGCAATGGGGACGAAGAGCAGAGGATAAACGTGAGCACTCTGAAGGAGGTAGAATGACCAGGCTTTCCTGATAGGTCTCAGTCGAGATGGCAGCAGATAATCTCACCATCTTGGAGGCCTGAACAGCAAAGTTGGGTTTCTTGCCATACTGCATGTCTGCACAGGCAGGAGAGCACAGCAGTGTCCCCTGCGGTCACTCGGTCTGGGTGAGGAGCCTCTCCCGTTTGACGGGCTGATGGGCCAGAGGGAATACCCTGGAGGGACTCACATGCACAGGTAGTTGCTGCAGCCTGGGGGTGACATGCATCATTCGCCTGTAACTCCAGGGCTGGAACTTGTTCCCTGGCCACACCCAATCTCGGGGAGCCAGAAATTTCAGTCCTGGGTTAGCAGCCCTGGGACTGCCCTGGTGCCTGACTTGGATGTGGGTAGAGAAGAGGCTTCCGAGGTTTCTGGCTTTAGGAATTAGGCAGACAACAGAGGTCCTCACTGAAAAGAAGATGGCCCTAGGGCAAGGGAAAGTGGGCAGACCAAATCAGTATAAGTCTTTTTTAGCTCTAAAGTGTAATCATTTTATTGGTTCTTTTTCATCACTGAAGGGAAGGATTGAAAGTACACTTCGGCAGCAAGAGTTTACTTTATTCTTTACCGCGGGAGTTTTAGTTCATTCTTCACAGTCAAATAAAATCTTTTACTTTTAAAAAAGCAGCATTCGGGTGATGCCTGTGGCTCAAAGGAGTAGGGCGCCAGCCCCGTATGCCGGAGGTGATGGGTTCAAACCCAGCCCTGGCCAAAACCACAAAAAGAAAAGAAAAAAAAAAAGTAGCATTCAACAGCAGTGCCCATGCTCAATGGTTACAGCACTAGCCACATACACCGAGGCTGGCAGGTTCAAACCCAGCCCGGGCCAGCTAAACAACAATGACAACTGCAACCAAAAAATAGCTGGGTGTTGTAGGGGGCGCCTATAGTCCCAGCTACTTGGGAGGCTGAGACAAGAGAATTGCTTAAGCCCAAGAATTTGAGGTTGCTGTGAGCTGTGAATGTAGATGCTACAGCACTCTACCAAGGGTGACACAGTAAGACTCTGTCTCAAAAACAAAAAGTAGGCTTGGTGGCTGTGGCTCAACGGGCTAAGGCACCAGCCTAGTACACCTGAGCTGGCGGGTTCGAATCCAGCCCGGCCCCACCAAACAACAATGATGGCTGAAACCAAAAAATGCCCAGGCGTTGTGACCGGCGCCTGCAGTTCCAGCTACTTGGGAGGCAGAGGCAGGAGACTTGCTTGAGCCCAGGAATTGGAGGTTGCTGTGAGCTATGATGCCACAGCACTCTATCCAGGGTGACAGCTTAAGGCTCTGTCTCAAAAAAAAAAAAGTGGCATTCACGGCTGGGCACGGTGGCTCATGCCTGTAATCCTAACTCTCTGAGAGGCCGAGATGGGTGGATTGCTTGAGCTCATGAGTTCGAGATCAGCCTGAGCAAAAGCGAGACCTCATCTCTACTAAAAAATAGAAAAACCGAGGCAAGAAGATCGCTTGAACCCAAGAGTAGGAGGTTGCTGTGAGCTATGATGACACAGCACTCTCCCCAGGGTGACAGCTTGAGACTCCGTCTCAAAAAAAAAAATAGCCAGGCTTTGTGGTGGGCACCTGTAGTCTCTGCCACTCAGGAGGCTGAGGCAAGAGGATCCTGAAGCCCAAGAGTTTGAGGTTACTGTGAGCTATAACACCAAGGTACTCTAACCAGGACACAAAAAAGTAAGACTTTCTCAAAAAAAAAAAAAAAGTAGCATTCTGATCTAATACTATGTGTCTTAGTTGAATTTTCATATGGACTATTGTGTCAACATATGGTGTTAAAAAAAAAGTTATTGACTAAGATGTTAGTGAAAGAATATAAGAATATCAGGCTGTGGAATTCAAAATGCCAGAGATGTAAATGCCCTCGCCTGCATTATCACCATCCCCCAGCATGGCACATTTCAAGATATCAAGGGGTGGGAGTCAGGGAGGCGGTGTAATTAGGCTGAACCGAGCCTATTGTGCTGCACTGGAACTCAGACACCAAGCAGCCTTAGGGAATCTTAGGGCCTTCGAGAACATTGGCTAATGATGTCTCTTTTCCTCAAAATAAAATATCAGAAATATGAAACCTATACTGTTTTTTCTCTTCTTTGTTTTTCACTTCCCCTCCCCAATTTAACCATGGTGCTTACTGCATCTCTTCAAAACTGACTTTTATCATATTATTTGTTTCTTAACAGTTGCGAGAAACAATCAAAGCTGGCAAAGGTGTGACTTCAGCTATTGACCTGTGTCGTTACCATGGAAACAAGGCACTGGAGGCCCTGGAGAGCTTTCCTCCCTCGGAGGCCAGATCTGCTTTAGAAAACATTGTGTTTGCTGTGACCAGATTTTCATGACACCAAATTAAAAAGACACTATTGTTAGTTAGCTTCAAAACCTAGGGAAAGGTGATGGAGAAAGGTTTCGTGATGAAATATCTGAATGTGTTAATCACTTTGAAAGCATATACATTTTTCCTTCTTTTTATCACTTTGCTAAATGAATACTGCCTTCTTTTTGGAACTGCTACAAACAAAATTAGAAGAAAAAAAGGTCAAGCGGTTTTCACTTGTCACGCCAGAAGCACACTTGAGGCTGCAGTAGCAGAAATAATTAATGAGATTCGCTCCTGTGACCTCAGCAAATGGACAGGAAATAAGTCCTTATTGATTGGACTGAGCCAGGGATGGCGCCAGGGCGGTGGCCTGTGGTTTTCCTTCTAGAAAGGACAGAGCAAGCTAGAAGCTGCAGGTTTCAAGAGAAACACTATCCATACCAACCGGTGAGGACTGTCAGATCAAAAACGAGTGACCAATTTGTCATAACAGAAAGTAGCTTGAGGAATTAAGAAAACTATGCTTTGTTTGTCATCTTGCAATTATGTCACAGTATCTATTGATACAATGTGAATGTGCTTTGTGCTTCATGGTTTTTGTAAGATTTTTTTGGAAACATTACTAAAATGTTGCCAAATATTTGAAGTAGAAGATTAAGATGTTGTTGAATGTTAAATTGGTTATATTACGGATTATCTGCTTTTCTTTCTCAGAGATCAAATATTTTTTCAAATACATTTCATTTTTTTAATGAAAATGAACTTTTTTTCAAGTGAAATATATTCATTTATAATACTGTGGTTTAAAAAATTAATTTAATTTTTACAAGTTTCAGAAATATAATTGTCATACTGGGGAATTCATTAATGAGAGTTTTCTTTTAACCTTAGAATGTCAAACTTTGGTCTTGAGCTGCAGACGTCCAATTACAGAAAGGATATAAGCAATCTCACAGGCCTGCTGTTGGACGCTGTCTCTGTGTGGTTTGTAGGAGATGATTTTTGTGGTCTGCACGCATGCAATATGAGCACACCGTTGACAAGAAGGCTGAGTTTACATAAATGATCTAGATTGAAACTCAGCTACCTTTGTTCCTTATGTGGTGTAATTACAGCCCTATCTGGAGACAGTGAGCACAGCAAACAGATTTTATTACCTAGCTCACTCCAACACTGAGTGAAGTTATTTTAGTTAAATTCCTCCCCCCAAAAGTTATAAAACCATTTTATCAGAGCCCAACATGTGGCACGTGATGAAGTGAAATGTCAAACTACGAGGACAGGGCATTGTGAAATTTTTTAATGTACTTAAAATATTGTAATCGTACAGTTTGTGCCACTACAACTTCAAGTCTATAGATGTCGATTCAGAAAACACTCTTCTATTCGAAATGTCTTTTCTCACTGAAATTGGCTTAATTAGTAACTCTGGCTAAGATGCTTTAGATCAGACTCGGTTTTAATCATTAACCTCCCCGAAGGAGGAGCCACGCTTTGTGCTCCTGTATGCCCTTTGGCTGCAGAACTGCAGGAAGCTGTAGGCTTCATTCAGCAGGTAGCTGGGGGACAGCAGGGCAGGGACGGGATCCTAGGGCTCCTGCCATTCTGGGCTAACATCTGGTTTGCTATGTGACCTTGCGCGAGTCACTTCCCTCTAGCCTCAATTTCCTTATCTCAAGTGAGATGAAACAACATAATGTATGAAATCCCTTCCAGGTTTGTTTTATTTTCTAAAAGTTTGCAATTCCGGGCCCTCTAAATAGGAAAGCTGCCCTGTGAGACTCAGAGAAGAGGGGAGACCGAACCCACAGAGATGCTAGGGGGATTGCAGCGAGCCTGCGAGCTTCTTGCTGAGCTGCCTCCCAGGTGACCTAAAGCATTGAGTCTGGCCTTCATGTGACATGTAGCCCTGGACTCTTTTGGTTTTTTGTTTGTTTTTGTTTTTGTTTTTGTTTTGAGACAGAGTCTCACTATGTCACCCTGAGTCAAGTGCCATGGCATCACAGCAACCTCAAACTCTTGAGCTTAAGCAATCCTCTTGCCTCAGCCTCCCAAGTAGCTGGGGCTGTCGGCACCCGCCACAACACCTGGCTATTTTTTGCTTGTAGTTGTTATTGTTGTTTGGCAGGCCCAGGCTGGGTACGAACCCTCCAGGTCAGGTGCCTGTGGCTGGCACCCTAACCACTGAGCTACAGGTGCCGAGCCTGGACTCTTCAGTTTTAACACCCACATCTCTGCTGTCTTTGGGTCCTTTCCTCCCTTTCCTCTTCCCAGATTCTTCATTCCATATCCTGACTCCTGGCTCCTGGATCCCTGGAGCAGCAGCCCCACCTTCCCTGCTGAGTGACAGAGCTCTGCCTCACCTGCAGAGAGCCTGGCCTCTCTCCTCAGGTCACACATAGCAGAGCTCTTACTCCCCTCAGCACCTTGGCAAGCTTTTATAAAAACATGCATGTTGGCCCATTCACTCTGAAGTAGGAAATGGCCTTTCTTCCTGCCCCTTCTTTGGGGATACTTATTTATTAGCTCATATTTATTATAATTACAGACAATCTCTAAGGAGAAATTCCTTTCTTTGATCCCAGCCCTCAGCCTCCTGCCTGAGTGTGGCTAGTGAAGGTAATGAGCAGGTAGAGTTAATGGCTCTAGAATGTCTGCCTGGCCCTCTCCACCTCTGCCCATTTGTTTTTGTTTGTTTGTTTTTTGGGGGTTTTTTGAGACAGCCTCACTATGTCATCCTCAGTAGAGTACTGTGGCATCACAGCTCACAGCAACCTCAAACTCTTGGGCTTAAACGATTCTCTTGCCTCAGCCTCCCAGGTAGCTGGGACTATAGGTGCCCACCACAATGCCTGGCTATTTTTTGTTGCAATTGTCATTGTTGTTTTGCTGGCCCTGCCGGGTTCAAACCTGCCACTCTCGGTGCGTGTGGCCGGCGCCATAACCACTGTGCTATGAGCACCAAGCCAGCCCACTTGTTTCTTACTAGAGAATTCATTCATTAGCTGTTATCCTTCACCTACTTCCCCAAACTCACCAGGAGGCACCTCCAATTCTCACTAGCTTTGCGCCCATGAAGCCACCTACACCCTCCTCCCTGTAAGATTTTTGGGTTTTTTGTTTGTTTGTTTGTTTGCTTGCTTGTTTTTGAGACAGAGTCTCACTACATTCCCTTGAGTAGAGTGCTGTGACATCATAGCTCACAGCAACCTCAAACCTTTGGGCTTAAGCGATCCTCTTGCCTCAGCCTCCCAAGTAGCTAGGACTACAGGCACCCGCCATAACACCCAGCCAGACTTTCTGTTTTTAAAATTGATAGGGTTTCACTCTTGCTCAGGCTGATCCTGAACTCATGGGATCCACCTGCCTTAGCCTCTCAGATTAGTAGCATAACAGGCGTGAGCCACTGCACCGTATATTTATTATTTTTATTTTCCCTCAAAGTCACTAATCATAAATAGTAAATGGCTCACTAATCAACATCTAATTGATATTGTTCTTATGTTAGAAAACAACTTTTTCTAAGTTGGGAAATTTAAAAGAAGAGGATTTAGAGGGGCAAGAAACTGCCTTGTAGTTTCCTGGGAAACAGAATTAGAATGAATAGAAAAGAATAGATTGGGTTGCGCCTGTGGCTCATCGAGTAGGTCGCAGGTCCCATATACCAAGGGTGGCCGATTCAAACCCTGCCTCGGCCCAACTGCAAAACAGAAAAATAGCCGGGCGCTGTGGCGGGCGCCTGTAGTCCCAGCTACTCGGGAGGCTGAGGCAAGAGAATCACTGAAGCCCAGGAGTTGGAGGTTGCTGTGAGCCGTGTGACGCCACGGCACTCTACCCAGGGCGATAAAGTGAGACTCTGTCTCTACAAAAAAAGAAAGAAAAGAATGGATTGAGGGGTGGCAGTAAGAAAGAGGAGAAGGGGAGTCCAAGGAGAGGGTAGAAGCCTGAACAGAGGTGGTCACAGGCGCCTGGGACAGGCTGCAGTGTGGACCCTGCACTTGTTGGGCTCACACAATTCACCACGAGGACATCAGCTGTGAACTTGAAGGCGTCTCGGTGTGCCTGCAGTCCCAGTTACTCCAGAGGCTGAGGGAAGAGGATCGCTTGAGCCCAGGAGTTTGAGTTGCTGAGAGCTAGGCTGAGGCCACTGCATTCTCGCTGGGGCAACGGAGTGAGACCATCTCAAAAAATGATAATAATAAAAAAAATGGAGGTGGAAGGATGAAGAGAGTGAAGTGAGCAATTTCGTTTTCGGTACAGGAAGAACTGAGCACATTTAGTTCACAGAAGAGACTGTGAAGGTTCAAGAACAGGGACAGGAAGGAGACGGAAGGCGCAGGCTTGAGATCTTTGGAAAGGAGGAAAGAGTTGTATTTTCTGAAAGACCACAAAAGAAAGAGGAAGAGACACCACCCGGAATGACCCTTTGGTGGGATGTGGGCCGTGGGTGGGGGGAAGCCAGTCAGTCAGAGGTCTCGCTGCATCTGTAAACGCAGGAATAGTACCTACCCCCAAGAGTGTCTGCAGGGACTACAAGTTACTGCGGACGAGGCCTCTGGCTGAGTGTGTGGTACACGGGAGCCTGCACCCACCAGTTTTCTTTCTTTCTTTTTTTTTGTATCACTTTACTGCCCTCGGTAGAGTGCCATGGCATCACACAGCTCACAGTAACTTCCAACTCCTGGGCTTAGGCGATTCTCTTGCCTCAGCCTCCCGAGTAGCTAGGACTACAGGCGCCCGCCACAACACCCGGCTATTTTTGTTTTGCAGTTCGACCAAGGCTGGGTTTGAACCCGCCACCTTCAGCATATGGGCCGGCGCCCTACTCGCTGAGCCACAGGCGCTGCCCACACCCACCAGTTTTCATGAGAGGCTCGGCGCCTGTAGCTCAGGGGCTAGGGCGCTGGCCACACACACCAAGGCTGGCGGGTTTAAACAGGGCCTGGGTGGTAGAACAGCCAATAAGGTGTTACTGCTCTGGCGCGTAGAGCCGTAGGGGGCGGGCCACAAGTTTGGGCTTTCCAGTGGATAATCGGGATAGGGAGATGAAGTTTTGCAATTCTCTAACAATAGTTGTGGCAGGTGCCTGTAGTCCCAGCTACTTGGGAGGCTGAGGCAGGAGATCTCTTGAGCCCAGGAGTTTGACACTGCCTCGAGCTAGGCTGCAGCCATGACATTCTAACCTGGGCAACAGAGTGAGCCTCTGTCTCAAAAAAATAAATACATACATACATAAGGATTATGATGATTATCAAATGCATTAACTTTCCTGTGAGTTTTATTTGACGATAGCATTAATACTTGGGCTTCTTGCTCATATGATGTGGCTCCTGTCACGCCTAAGAAGGATGACTGATCAGCGACATTGCTGCCTAACCCGCATCTCGTTCTCCAGTGTTTGTGACTTTGTCTTATCTATGTCAATGTTACTGCTGTGGCCCAAGAATACATTAGTGTAAAATGTTTCATAAAGATATGGGACTTTTTCTCCTCACATGGAACTCCAGGACCAGAGAAAGTAATCTGAATAATTCTTTTGTTTTTTTTTTTCTTTTCGAGACAGAGTCTCACTTTGTCATCCTTGGTAGAGTGCTGTTCCGTCACAGCTCACAGCAACCTCAAACTCTTGGGCTTAAAGCAATTCTCTTGCCTCAGCCTCCCAAGTAGCTGGGACTATAGGCACCTGCCACAATGCCCAGCTGATTTTTGTTGCAGTTGTCATTGTTTAGCTGGCCTGGGCTGTGTTTGAACCCGCCAGCCTCGGTGTATGTGGCTGGCTCTGTAACCACTGTGCTACGGTGCTATGGGCACCAAGCCAGGGCATTGTCTTTTTTTTTTTTTTTTTGCAGTTTTTGGCCGGGCCAGGTTTGAACCTGTCACCTCCGGCATATGGGGCTGGCGCCCTACTCCTTTGAGCCACAGGATCCTCCCAGCATTATCACTTTTAAAAGTAAAATAATGATAGGAAATCAAGGCCAGTTTCCATTATTATTAATAATTTCTGTTATTGTTAATCATGTTTTTTTTTGTACAGAGTCTCACTTTATCACCCTCAGTAGAGTGCTGTGGCGTCACACAGCTCACAGCCACCTCCAACTCCTGGGCTTAGGCGATTCTCTTCCCTCAGCCTCCCGAGTAGCTGGGACTACGGGTGCCCGCCACAACGCCCGGCTATTTTTCTGTTTTGCAGTTTGGCCGAGGCCAGGTTTAAACCCGCCACCTTCGGTATATGGGGCCAGCGCCCTGCTCGCTGAGCCACAGGTGCCACCCAATCATATTTTATTAATAATAATTTTTTTTGAACTTTCCTTTAAAAATACTAGATGACCCACTCTGGAAGCTGAGGTAAGCAAATTGCCTGAGCTCCCAGGTTCGAGACCAGACTGGGCAAGAGCAAGACCCTGTCTGTAAAAATAGCCAGACCTTGTGGCAGGTACCTGAAGTCCCAGCTGCTCAGGAGGCTGAGGCAACAGAATCCCTTGAACCCAAGAGTTTGAAGTTGCTGTGAGCTATGACCCCACAGCACTCTACTGAGGGCAACAAAGAAACTCTGTCTCAAAAATAAAAACAAAACACTAGGTGATCATTTACCTCTTTCTCTTTCCACCCTCAGTCCTAACCCCCTTCTCAGATTTGCTGTTTTATTCTTTTTTTTTTTTTTTTTGTAGAGACAGAGTCTCACTTTATCGCCCTCTGTAGAGTGCCATGGCGTCACACAGCTCACAGCAACCTCCAACTCCTGAGCTTAGGCGATTTTCTTGCCTCAGCCTCCCGAGTAGCCAGGACTACAGGCACCCACCACAATCAATGCCCGGCTATTTTTCTGTTTTGCAGTTCAGCCAAGGCCAGGTTTGAACCTTTCACTTTTGGTACATGCGGCCGGGGCCCTACTCACTGAGCCACAGGCGCCACCACAACACCGTATTTTAGAGTCAGGGTCTTGCTCTTGCTTGGGTTGGTCTTGAACTTGTGAGCTCAGGCAATCCACCCACCTCGGCCTCCCAGAGTGCTAGGATTACAGGCATGAGCCACTATGTCCGGCCTTTAATTCTTTTCTTTTCATTAAGTTGTTTTTTTTTTTAATTTTAAGACAATTATAAAATCATAATGTAGTTATAAGAAATAATATGCCTGTGATCCCAGCACTCTGGGAGGTCAAAGAAGGAAGATCCCTTAAGCTCAGGAGTTAAAGACCAGCGTGAGCAAGACAGAGACCCCACCTCGATTAAAAATACAAAAATTCGCCAAGCGTTGTGATGGCCATCTGTAGTCCCAGCTTCTGAGGAGGCTGAGGTAGGAGGGTCACTTGAGCCCAGGAGTTTGAGGTTGCTGTGAGCTAGAATGACACCACTGCACTGTAGCCCTTTTCTTCCACAAAGTTAAATAATTTAACTACAAATGGTTTTGAAAACTTTTATGGCATACCCAGCATACATATTATGGAATTGAACGTCAGATTTGCTCTTATTTTAATTTCAAATGTAAGTCAAAATAAATTTCAAGTTTATATTTGGGTGTTTGGGGCTCACCCTCCTTCCCATCCACTCCCCATTTCAGTTAACAAGTTGTTCACCCTCGAGTCTCCCTACCAGTCCTAGTGCATTTGCTCCTCATTCGTAGCCCTTTTCCTACCAAACCTCAGAATCCTTCTCAACACGGCACTCCAAGCACCCACCATTTAACATTCACAGCCAGTACATAAATCAAAGTCTATTTGCCATCTCTGTTCAGCTAGCTAACAGCTATTTGCTTTCCCCTGTATTTTACTATTTTTTAGCTATTTGAAATAAAAGTAATAGCTGTGAAAATTAAGGTGATTTTATTTGCTTTGCAAATGTTATAGTCTTCCTTTTAGGTTATTTTACTTTCTCTGCTTTGCATATAAATTATGGTAAAGATAGTAAAAGGCATTATATGGTACGTTGACATTTAAAATAGCAGAATCTGGCTGGGTATAGTGGCTTATACCTGTAATCCTACCTCTCTGCCAGGCCCAGGCTGAGCTGAGACCAGCCTGAGCAAGAGCAAGACCCTGTCTCTACTAAAAACAGAAAAATTAACTGGGCATGGTGACACACCTATAGTCCCAGCTACTCGGGAGGCCGAGGCAGAAGGATCACTTGAACCCAGGAGTTTGAAGTTGCTGTGAGGTAGGCTGAGGCCATGGCACTCTAGCCTGGGCAACAGAGTAAGACTCTGTCTCATAAATAAATAAATAAATACCTGGGAATCGTGGTGCATGCCTATAGTCCCAGCTACTCTGAAGCTAGGAGGATTACTTAGCCCAGGTGTCTGAGACTGCTGTGAGCTATGGTGACAGCACTGCACTGTACTTGGGGAAACAGAGAGATGCTGTCTCAAAAAAATAAAGTGTCAGATTCAAATCTACATGTCCCAAAGTGTTAATATTTTATATAACCTTGTCTTGCTAATAGCCATCAACAAAAATTAAATGTCCATTAGTATGGAAAAATACCCTTGAAATGTCTTTGCAAAGCACTTTTCATGAACCTTTCTGATTTTAGTTCTTATTCATGAAAGGTTAACATGTGTTGGTTTTCCCCCTATTTATAAAAAGTTTAAGCCTCAGCAAGGGTGAGACCCCCTCCTCTACAAAACATAGAAAAATTAGCCCGGCATGATGGAGCAGAGGAAAATTGCTTGAGCCCACGAGTTAGAAGTTGTAGTGCAGTGATGATCCCACTGCACTCCAGCCTGGGAAACAGAGCAAGACTCTGTGTCAAAAAATTATTTTAGGCTCGGCGCCTGTGGCTCAACGGGCTAAGGCGCCAGTCATGTACACCTGAGCTGGGGTTCGAATCCAGCCCTGACCCGCCAAACAACAATGGTGGCTGCAACCAAAAAATGGCCGGGCGTTGTGGCGGGCGCCTATAGTCCCAGCTACTTGGGAGGCAGAGGCAAGAGACTCACTTGAGCCCAGGAATTGGAGGTTGCAGTGAGCTGTTATGCCACAGCACTCTATCCAGGGTGACAGCTTGAGGCTCTGTCTCAAAAAAAAAAAAAAATTATTTTAACAACAAAAAATAGCCAGGCGTTGTGGCAGGCGCCTGTAGTCCCAGCTACTCGGGAGGCTGGGGCAAGAGAATCACCTAAGCTCAGGAGTTGGAGGTTGCTGTGAGCTGTGTGATGCTATGGCACTACCGAGGGTGACAAAGTGAGACTTTGTCTCTCTAACAACAACCACAAAAAAGAGCTACAGCCAAAAATTATTTTAAAAAAAGTTTAAATTTTGTTTTATTTAATCAATTATAATAGTAATATTAGTTGGGAATTTTTAGATTCTCGTCTGTTATGTATATATATTGAAATTTAAAATATATATATTTATGAATGTGAGGTGAAGTAAGAGGCATGAGCAGATAGTGGGGCAAGTTTCTTTTTTCCTAATGCGACTAAACGCTTGCTTTTTTTTTTTTTTGAAACAAAGTCTCTGTCTAGAGTGCTCTGAAATCATTGCTCACAGCAACCTCAACCTCTTGGGCTCAAGTGTTTCTCCTGCCTCAGCCTCCCAAGTAGCTCGGATTATAGTTACCCACCACAACATCTGGCTAGTTTTAGAGATGGGGTCTCAACTGTTGCTCAGGCTGGTCTTGAACTCCTGAGCTAAGGCGATCCACTTCCCTCGGCCTTCCAGAGGGCTAGGATTGTAAGCGTAAGCACTGCACCCAGCCACTATATTTTTTCTTCCCAGCGTCCTACTTACTGACTTTTGATGATAAGAGGCTGGCTTGTCAGATTACCTTAATTTGTATCTAGCTGTTGCTAAGCTATCACCATGGCATCAAGTCACTCAGGCAAATATAGATGCCTAAAAACAAATGTGTAGGAAGAAAAAATTGTCCTTAGTCGCCTCCCTTCTACTGTCAGCAATTTGAGTAATTTAGCATTAAATCTGTGTCATAGTTACTTCACAGCCATAGCAAAACAAAATAAACAAAAAACTGCATCTTGGCTCGGCACCCGTAGCACAGTGTTTATGGTGCCAGCCACATACACTGAGGCTGACGGGTTCAAACCCAGCCTGGGCCTGCTAAACCACAATGCAACAAAAAATAGCTGGGCATTGTGGTGGGCGCCTGCAGTCCCAGCTGCTTGGAAGGCTGAGGCAAGAGAATCACTTAAGCCCAAGAGTTTGAGGTTGCTGTGAGCTGTAACACCACGGCACTGTACCAAGAGCAACATAGTGAGACTCTGTCTCAAAAAAAAAAATTTGCATCTCATAAAAATACAATGACGTCTGCCCATTTTATATTCATCTTTAAAAAAGACATCGTTAGTCTTTGTACCTACACCTCCTAATGATTCAAGGAGC
>CAUYON010058928.1:0-79763 GCA_963573935.1 Arctocebus calabarensis
TTTTTTTTTTGAGACAGAGCCTCAAGCTGTCACCCTGGATAGAGTGCTATGGCATCACAGCTCACAGCAACCTCCAATTCCTGGGCTTAAGCGAGTCTCTTGCTTCTGCCTCCCAAGTCGCTGGGACCACAGGCGCCCACCACAACGCCCAGCTATTTTTTGGTTGCAGCCATCATTGTTGTTTGGCGGGCCCAGGGGCTGGATTCGAACCCGCCAGCTCAGGTGTACGTGGCTGGCGCCTTAGCCCATTGAGCCACAGGCGCCGAGCCCTATTTTTTGGTTTTTGTTTCAATGAAATAGGCTCTCACTATATTGCACAGTCTGAACTCAAACTCTTGGGCTCAAGCGATCCTCCTGGCTCAGCCTCCCAGGTGCACCATCATATCTGGCTTAAATATTTAATTTCTTTCTTCTTTTTTTTTTTGAGACCAAGTCTCAAGCTGTTGCCTTAGTTTTTTTTATTTTTAGTAGAGACTGGGTCTTGCTTTTTGCTCAGGCTGGTCTCAAACCCATGAGCTCAAGCTATCCACCCCCTTCAGCCTTCCAGAGTGCTAGAATTACAGGCATGAGCCACTAAGCCTGGCCAGCTCAAAAATTTTAAATACATAGGCGTCACCTGTGGCTCATCGAGTAGGGCCCTGGCCCCATATACTGAAGGGGCAGGTTCAAACCCAGCCTCGGCCGAACTGCGAAACAGAAAAATAGCCAGGCATTGTGGCGGGCACCTGTAGTCCCAGCTACTCGGGAGGCTGAGGCAAGAGAATCGCCTAAGCCCAGGAGTTGGAGGTTGCTGTGAGCTGTGTGACGCCACGGCACTCTACTGAGGACGATAAAGTGAGACTCTGTCTCTACAAAAAAAAAAATTTTTAATACCTAAAAGTAATTTTCTCAATGAGTCACCATGAAACTGTCTTTTATAATAAACTTAAGACATTTTCCTTCAGAATCTTAAGCTTCTGGTGTATTTGGTCATTGGCATGTAGTCAGCCTCATCTCAAGTTATCCTCTAGTGACTATTTATCCTCAGTAGAGGTTGGGTGGCAATGTTCCTATGCTATTGCACTATGCCTTATCCTTCTGTGCTAGGCAGTAGTGTTGACAAACTGCCAGAAGAGACAAATGTTTATGGAGGTATCCCCAGACCTCAGCTCTAGTTACTCTGGATGAGATGTCTCTTCTATGGTAGCAAGTGTTAACTGGGCTTCCCATCCCTTCCCTATATCCTTCTTGCAAGAAGACTTTTTTTGATCTTCACTCATGAAATACATTTTCTTCAAACCCCAAAGGTCTTGTTAATTTGTTTCTCTGCACACAAACTCCCCACTGGCAATTCCACCTGTTCTCGATTTGCTCACCTTCTTCAAAGTTCCACCTTGAATAACTATCCTAAAAATATATACTTTCTTTTCAAGTTCATCAGAGTCAATTACTAAAACACAGTTTTAAATGACCACTTGTTTGTTTCCAATGCTGTATATAAGTTTCCACCTTGAACTTGTTCCAGTAAGCCTGCCCTCCCTACTGGCCTGATACTCCAGTTACAAACTAGTTCTCCCATCGGCTTCTCAGCTCAGCTCCCTGTTTTTCCTGATTAATCCATATGAGAAAATTTATTCTGAGCTGCTCTCAAAGATTCTAATCCTCCAGATTTATAGCTCTTCCCTCTTTTTAGATTTAGGATTTGTTCTTTTCTTTTTAGTCTTCTGTTTAGCTTCTGTTTTTTGTTAGTTGTATGTAACATCCTCTTAAATTTCACCATCCTGAGGACTCATCAGGGGTGTGGCCTATGCTGTTTAATTGATCATCAGAGCTAGTCTTATACCAAGTTGTCCTCAGCAATTATATGTACATAACACTTTTTAGTTGTGGAAAACATCATGTTAGCCCTGGCATTAACACTCATTCCCCAACCTGAATGAAATAAGCCTGTATAAACATTTTTCTTTCTTCTCTGTCACAGCTGATGGGACACACTACTGAAACCATTTGCAATATTACTATATCATCTCTGGCAGAGTACTGCTTAATTATTCTTAGAAACATAGCTAGTAAATGTAACTTTATCAGAATTATGATCTCAAGTTTAATAAAACTTGATATTTTTGTCCCTGTCTGTTTCAGGGTTTTAACATCAAAAGTGTACAATCACAAGGTTTTAAACTGAATGTATGGGACATTGGTGGACAGAGGAAAATCAGACCATACTGGAGGAATTATTTTGAAAATACCGATATTCTTGTAAGTACTCCTTCTGATATGCTAATTCATAGTATTTTCTGCTGTGTGTTAGAAACATTAGCCTGAGTGTTCTTTCTTTTTGGTAATTCCACTGCCATAACATTGATCACTGTGCATTTGGCAGGGCTGTGGATTATAAAGGAGAAACATCTTTGTATAACTTGTATGGAGATGTTTTGCTATCAGTAACAATGTGCCCACACCCACCATGGCAAAATAAAGTATTTATTAATTACCAGAGTGATTTGAATGACAGAAGGGAAGTCAGAAGAGCATGCCACTAATTCTATCACCCCAAGGAAGAAGTCAACAAATCAAGTGTGTCCCAAAGACAACATGATGTATAAGGAATAATTGACAGACCTGACAGTGTCTTCCTCAGAAAGAGAACACTCAGAACTGTCTTCAACTGTTTTAATAAGGGATTAGCCTTATCATGACTAGTTGTAAGGGACTGAGCCAGGAACAAGGTGTAGGAGTATTAGAGTGGTAGAATTTAATTCAGATTCAGTTAAAGGAAAAAGTTTCCTGTAACTACAGTTGTTCAGGAGAGGAAGAAGCTGCCTTTGCTTTGGGGATGCCCTGGCTGAAGCAAAGCTGGAATTTTAGCCCCTAGTTCACTGTCATGTCCTCTAGGACTACTGTTTTTTGTTGGTTTTTTTTTTTTTTTATTTTTGCAGTTTTTGGCTGGGGCTGGGTTTGAACCTGCCACCTCCGGTATATGGGGCCAGTGCCCTACTCCTCTGAGCTACAGGCGCCGCCCCTTCTAGAACTACTGTTTCAGAATTCTCGGAAATTTCTCTATTCACATACATGATTTCTCCAATATCCCTGTCTCAGTTGCTTCATCTCCCCTCCTCCAATGGTCTTGTTGTCAACCCTACCTTAGCCACATACTCTCATAATCATACCCTAAAACTAAGGGGTCTGATGAACTTGGATGGGGAAAAAGATGGTATATCATTTTTTTTTTAATACTAAAACATTGTTTTACTTTGTCACCCTTGGTAGAGTGCTGTGGCGTCATTGCTCACAGCAACCTCAAAATCTTGGGCATAAGCGATTTTCTTGCCTCAGTTTCCCTAGTAGCTGGGATTACAGGTGCCTGCTACAACACCCAGCTATATTTTTATTTATTTGGGTTTTGTTTGTTTGTTTGTTTGTTTTGAGACTGAGTCTCACTATGTTATCCTCAGTAGAATACTGTAACATTACAGCTCACAGCAACCTCAAACTCTTGAGCTTAAGTGATTCTCTTGCCTCAGCCTTCCAGGTAGCTGGGGCTACAGGCACCCACCACAATGCCTGGCTATTTTCTGTTGCAGTTGTCATTGTTGTTTAGCTGGCCTGGGTGGGGCTGGAACCCGCCAACCTTGGTGTATGTGGCTAGCGCCATAACCACTGTGCTACGGGCACCGAGCCTTTTGTTTGTTTGTTTAGCAGGCCTTGGGCCGGGTTCAAACCCACCAGCCCCAGAGCATGTGGCCCAGCATCCTAACCACTGAGCTATGGGTGCCCAGCCCGCATATCTTTTTCTTTTTTTTTTTTTTTTTTTTTTGTGGTTTTTGACTGGGGCTGGGTTTAAACCTGCCACCTCCGGCATATGGAGCTGGTGCCCTACACCTTTGAGTCACAGGTGCTGCCCCCGCATTTCATTTTTACTAACCTCTTACTGAAAATTTGCATTTCTTTCAATTATGACCATAGGCAATAAACTGCAATAATAGCAGCCTTTTCTGTTTTTATTCTCTGCTGTTGTTTCCAAGGCTTATCTCTCTCTCCTGGATCTTTCCTATCAACATGCACGCATCCTATACTTTCTCCTGTTTAAAAAAGGAAAACCAGGCCAGGCATGGAAACTCCTCCCTATAGTCGTAGGAGAGGGTGGTGCCTATGGCTCAACGGAGTAGGACTCTGGCCCCATATACCGGAGGTGGTGGGTTCAAACCCGCCCCCAGCCAAAAAAAACAAACAAACAAAACAAACCTATAGTCCTAGGAGTCCAAGGGGAGAGAGGATCACTTGAAGTCAGAAGGTTTTGACCAGTCTGAGCAAGAGCAAGACGCCCTCTATACCAAAAACACTATTAAAAAAATTCTTCTTGGCTTGGCGCCTGTGGCTCAATGGGCTAAGGCGCCAGCCACGTACACCTGAGCTGGCGGGTTCGAATCCAGCCCCCGGGCCCGCCAAACAACAATGACGGCTGCAACCAAAAAAATGGCCAGGTGTTGTGGCGGGCGCCTGTATTCCCAGCTACTTGGGAGGCAGAGGCAAGAGACTCGCTTGAGCCCAGGAATTGGAGGTTGCTGTGAGCTGTGATGCCACGCACTCTACCCAGGGCGACAGCTTGAGGCTCTGTCTCAAAAAAAAAAAAAAAAAGTAATATCTATTAATTGTGTTTTGTTACTTCCCAAAGTTTCCATATGTGTTTTTAGGAAGAGCGTAAAAATTACAGGCCAGAAGGGAAAGGGAGTGCAAAGGTCCAGCTGAGCCCTGCCCAGGGCCAGGTGCAGGCCCAGCAAGTCAGTGCTCGGCTCTGGGGCCAGTAGACGCTTCTGGGATGGAGCCCCGGCCTGTTCATCCAGGCAGCAGCAGGACTGCATGATGGGAATGCTGAAAGGGTATGCGCTCCCAGACCCTCCAGCCCCTCGCCCTACAGGAGACAGATGCAGAGGCCCAGACACGTTGTGCCACCCTTTGCCAAGGTCACACAATTACATAGTCCCAGAGCCAGAACTAAAGTCTAAAGGTCCGGATTCCTGCACCTTCCCATTGCATATTCCTTCTGCCTTTTGCTGGAGTCTCACAGCTAGGTCTCATTTCAGTCCTTGGAGATCTTGGTGCCCAGCTGCAGGCCACAGTACCATGTGGCCCTCGTGGCAGGGTCCTGGGAGATGACACACCCCTCCACTCTCCCTCCCCAGCTGTACCGGCTCTGTTGGAGTTTACGCAATAGCCAAGAGGAAAGGATAGATCTGGACGCAGAGAAGCCAGTGAACATGCTCCCCAGAGGCCCGTCCGAGCCAGGTGAGAAGAAAGATCCAAGGCCCCAGAAGGGGTTGTGTGCAGCCTGCTCGGGGTTGACGTGGCCTGTGCTGCCTCCCCTCCATCTGTACCCTCAGAAACGTTCTTCCAGGCAGAGGCCCCATCTTTCACTTTTCCTGAGACGTGTTTAGGGCATGTGGAGTGGGTGACACCCATGTCACATCCGTGTGGAGTGACCCAGGTGCGGGAGATGGAAGCATATGCCCTGCAGGCTGTGTGGAGTGAGCAGAGGTGTGGGGGCGAGGCAAGGGGCACCCAGATGATGATGAGGAGGAGCCTGAAGAGGGGCAGAGAATCAGAAATGTCTCGGGGGGGGAGGGGAGGCAGACAAAGGCATGGCCTGTGGACTGGCTGGATTTGGCCACGTAGGCCACACCATGGTGGGGTGCTGGGGAGGGGTGGTGGTCGCCAAGGGCTCCTCATTAGGGGACTGGAGATGGTCTGTGAGGGCCTGCTCGTGTCCAGTGGGGCTGTGAGGACCCAAGAACCAGATTTCAATCCTAGCAAAGGAGAGACTGTCCCAGGGAAAGGCTGGGGTCTGGGGCTTCCAGAGGGCCAGGAGAAAAAACATGTCAGCAGATAGAGTGAGAAGAGGAGTGTTCCAGGCCACAGGGGAGGTGACACCTGAGCTGCTTTCAGCCCTGACGCAAACAGGGATAAAGGGCATAATGAGATTAGTCCTGAGGCTGAGGGGAGAGCGGAAGGAGGCTGAGTCTGGGAGGGCCTGGCTGGGGAGCACGTAGGGTTCTTGGCCCCTCTACACTCCTGCTGGGAGAGCCAGACCCCAGAGAGGCCCAGGGCTGCCCTGACAGCTGCAGGAGGTGCACCCCCAGCTGGTGGCTCGTGCCCTTCTGTGGGGCAGGGCAGTGGCCTCTCCTGAGCACAGGAGCCACCACTCCTGGAGAATGCCAGTCTGCAGCCCCCCCCCCCCACACCTGCCCATGGCCCTTCTTCTCTAAGCAGGTATAAACTGGCAGCTGGGCACCCACAGTGTGCCAGGCAGTGCCGGAATCGCACCCAGGTGTGATAGGCATGACTGTTCCCATGTTAGAGCCAGGGAGGCTAAGGCACTGAACAGGGAAGGGGACAGCCAGGATTTCAGCACGGGTGGTCAGACTCTGGAGCGTGACACTGAGCTGTCCCCTGCCCTTCTCACGCCTTGGTTGTTTGCAGTGATAGTTGTGCCTTTGGGCTGAGATGAATGACCAGTTACCTTTTCCATACTGGCTCCAACGCCTCTCCAGGCAGCAGCTTCTTAGGTCCCCAAAGCTGCATAGCACTGCGACGACATGGGCATTTGGGAGAGGGAGCGAGGGTGTGGTGCTCAGGGCTTCTCAGTCCCAGCTCTAGCTAACTGTGTCCCTGCCGCCCACCACCCCCACAGCTCCTCTGTCAATCCTGATGCCTCCTCAGCCTCGGCCGGGGCGCCCAGGAGAGGCTGATGGCACACACTGCCGCAAGCTTGGCTGTCTTGTTGTCCAGGAGGGACCCACTCCCAGGAGCAGCTCCAGGGTCACATTCTGGGCGGCAGCTGTGCTGGAGCTGACCGTGGTGCTGATCCAAGCCTGAGAAGGGCCTGAGGGGCAGGAACACGAGAGTAATAAGGTTCAAGCTCCAGAGATGAGTGCCTTCATTAATTTGGCCTAGAGACATGGATGGCACCTTCTGTAATTCCTAGACTCTATTCCTGGACCGCACCAGGGATGTGCCTTTGCGGGCCCAGGGAGAGCTTTGTTTTGGGCCAAGCAGTGAGACTGGTAACTGGCTGGAAAAGACACTACCCAAGTGTCTTTTCTCACTAAAGAAAATGGTGTCTGTTTCTAGGACTGTCCATCCTCCAGAGAGCAGTGATGGGGAGCATGCTTAAAGGAGCAGTGACCTCCTGCCCCAGACCTATAGCATTCCACAGCATACCAGGAGTACCCCAGGGTTGGCCATGCTCCTGTGATAACACCTCTGCCACCCAGTCAAGGGGTTCTGGGCACAGCTGAGCACTCTGCAGCCCCACGCCACTCCCAAAACACTCCACACACCCCTCATCCCGCTCTGACCCTGTCAGGTCTTTGAGAATGGTTGGAGGCATTCCACAGGGTGGGAGGACTAGATTCCCTGCCATTTTGGGACTTCCACAAGGGCCTCTCTCCCCATGTGCCTCCTGACTCGGCCTGTTCCCTATGTTCCAGATGTACTCAAGGAGGCCCAGAGCTGCCCCTGGAAGACCTGGGACCTCTTCTGTGACCTGGAGCCACAGCCGGGCCCCAAACTGGCCCCAGCAGAGACAACCAAAACAGTGGAGCAGCGTGACACTTTGGAAGATGCAGAGAGGCTGGCCTCTGGAAAGGCCACCGACAAGATGGAAAGCAAGACAGTAGAGCAGGGTGACACTTCGGAAGACGCAGAGAGGCTGGCCGAGAAGATGGAAAGCAGACACTGGCGAGATACCTCAGAGAGGCCCTTTGGGAAGTGCTTTGTCAACATCTGTGCCATCGTCCTGCTCATGTTCGTGACCCTCAGCCACATCTATTATGCCTAAAGCAGCGCAGCCTGTGGGTGACCAGGATGGGCAGAGGCCGCCTCCCCAGTCTCCCTCCTCAGGCAGGGCGTGACATGCTTCCCAACTAGAGATCTGCGGGTCTGGGGCCAAGGGTTACACTAGTGAAAGTGCTCCCTCGATGCCCTGCGTCAAGTGCCACCAGCTGTAGGACACGCATACTGTGAGGCAGGACGGAGCAAAGTCCATTCAGGATGACAGAGACCGGGCAAATGGGAACATCTGTTCCTTTATGAAATGAGTCATTTCTCCAAATGGCTCTGCTGCATAAACACTGACTTTCACTTTAAATTTAATTTTGGCTTTTCAACTCTCGATATATTTGGGATTTTTGCTTGTGTTTACTGTCACCATATCTTTCCTATAGCCAAGCTCAGTTGCTTTGTTCTCTCTGTGGGCTCGAAGGCAGGCCCTGCTGCCAGAGGTGTGTGTGAGTTCCACCCCCCCCAGGGGTTCTCGCCCACAGGTGCTGTGCCTAGCACTGGTGATCACAGGCCACGGGGCACCAGCTGCTCATGGACAGAAGCTTCCCCCACTGCCTGGACCAAGCATGGGGCCGAGACAAGCTCTGGTCTAACAGAACGGGCCTCACAACTAGGCACTGTCTGGCTCTAGCGCTGCTTCCCTGGAGGGCAGATGGAGAGGAAACTCCCACCCTACCAGCTTCCCCAGTCACACTCCAGTCTGCCTGGTACAGGGACGGGGTTGGGAGTTGGGCCCCTGCAGCTCTCAGACATAGGCCACTCCTGTACTATGTTTCTGTACAGGCCCCTAATAAATGATTTGTCTTTAGGGAAAGTTTCAGGTGCTTCAAGTGATTTCATCACAGGAATATTTATATGACTAGCCTTCATCTCGCCTTTAATCCTTCAGTGGGCATTTTTGAGTTCATACTATGTGGCAGCCTCTGTGTTGCGCTCCAAGGAAATAGCTGTGAACAGAGCTCATGGGAACTGATCTCTACAGGGCAGATCTGCCGGGAAAACAAACCAGCAGTTGCAGCTTTAGCCAGTGCTTTGGCTTGCTGTTTGGCAGCCTGGGGTAAATGCATTACTACATTCAAGCTACCAAATCACCCTTTTGTAAGGACAAGAATTAACCACATTTCACAGGGAGGAAACTAAGGCTCAGCAAAGGAACCTAGCAGCAGGGTGGGTAGAAGGCTTGCAGCAGCCCTGCCTGACAGCCAGGCCGTGTGCTGGCCCATCACCTGGTGTGTGCGCTGCAGCAGTGCCCAGCAGAGAGCCCCACCTAACCTCAGAGTCGGGGAAGAAGGAGATCAGACGGGACACAGGAGGAAGACATGAGGAAAGTGTGCACATAGCACGCACGTGTGGAACAGGTGGCCGCAGACAGTCAGAGCCTCCCCAGCACCCCTGATATGCTTTGGAGATCTATGTCCTTGGGGGCTCAATCAGGAAAGTGGCTGCTGCTGAAAGATGAAAGGAAAGCAGGAACATCCACCAGGAGCCTGCTAGAGCAACGCGGGCAAGTCGGTGGCAGAGAGGCAAAGAGAAGGCTCTTTGGAGGGAGGGACCGGGGTGACTCTCGGGCTTGAGCATATGGTCAAAAGAGGTACCGACTTTAAAGACAGGCCCCACTGGAGAAAGAGCAGGAATGGGGAAGGATGGGCTTGTTGCCGGCACATGGAATTTGAGCTGCACGGAGATGTTTATTACCATCTTGAGGATATTAAGTCTTATAATCCATGAACATGGGATGTCTTTCCTGCATGTTTAGTCTTCTTTAATGTCTTTCAACACTTTTGTTTCCAGTGTACAAACCTTGCACTCCTTTTATTAAATTCATTCCTAAGTATTTCTTATGTGATTGTAAATGAAATTGTTTTCTGAATTTCATTTTTGACTGGGTCATTGCTAGTATATGGTTTTTGTATATTGATCTTGTATCTAGAAACTTTGCTAAACTTGGTTATTTGTTCTAATAGTGGATTTCCTTGGGATTTTTCTTATACAAGCTCATGTAATTTGTGAACAGAGAGCGTTTACTTGCTTCTTTACAATCGGGACGCCCTTTATTTCTTTTTCTTGACTATTTGCCCTCACTAGAACCTTCAGAATGATGCTGAATAGAAGTGGCAAGAGCACATGTCTTGTCCTGTTGCCAATACTGGGGAAAGCAATCATATGATGATCTGAATATGATGTCAGATGAGTTTTCCCAGATGTTCTTTTTTTTTTTCTTTTTAAGGCAGGTGTGAAACAAAGTTTATTCAGGCTTACAGAGTAGGGTATATCCGCCATGGAGAGCAAACAGGCTGCCATTGCCAGCAGGCGGAGAGGCCACAGACACTCTCTATCACATTGAGGAAGCCCTCCTCTATTCCCAGTTTGCTGAGACTTTGTTTCTGTTTGGGTTTTTCTATTTTGTTGTGTTTTCATTTTTGTTTTGAGGTAATGTCTCATTCTGTCTCATAGGCTGGAGTGCAGTGGCATCATCACAACTCACTATAACCTCAAACTCCTGGGCTCAAGTCATCCTCCTGCCTCAGCCTCCTTAAATAGCTGGGACTACAGGTGCCCACTACCATACCTGACTAATTTTTCTACTTTTTGTAGAAATGAGGTCAGTCTCTTGCTCAGGCTGGTCTGAAACTCCTAGCCTCAAGCAGCCCTCCTGCCTTGGCTTCCCAGAGCGCTGGGATCACAGGCGTGGCCATCACACCTGACTTGTTTCTGTTTTTAGTCATAAATGCAGTGCTGGGTTTTGTGGACTGCCTTTTCTGTATTAAGATGATCATGTGACTTTTGTCCTTTATTCTACTGATAAATACATAATACATTGTATTATGTTGATTGATTTTCATATACTAAACCAACTTTGCGTTCCTGGGATAAATCCCAGTTGATCATGGTATATAATGTTTGTATATGTTGCTGGATTTGGTTTGCTAATATTTTGAGTTTTTGTCTCTATAATCATAAGGAATATTAGCCTGTGGTTTTCTTTTCTTGTGATATCTTTGTCTGGTTTTAATATTAGGGTAGTATGACCCTCATAGAATGGGTTGGGAAATATTTTCTCTCTTCTTCCGTTTTTTGGAACAGTTTGTGAATGTTTGGTTTTAATTCCTGCCTAGAGATATTTAAGGATAGATGTTAAGGTATGGAACTCAAGAGGGAGGCTGGGGCTGAAGACCCACATTTGAGAGAGAGAGGGCAGAAGGCAGGCCCAGCTAAGAAGGGAAACTGAGAGGAAATTGGGGAAACTGGAGGAGAGAGGGCCTAGAACACAACTGGTCATGTAGAGAAAGAAGGCTCTAGGGAGGAGCCCAAGAGCACAGAGTGTTACAGCAGGCAGGGTGACCTCGGCTGTAACCTGTGGTAGGGTGGGGCCAGCCTGCTGTGTGTGGAGGCAGAACCAGGATGAGGACCTGTTTGGGCCTTTGTCCCTTGAGTCCAGGGACACAAAGTTCTCTGTTTCTTCTGGGAAAGCGATGGCCACTGGGGTTTATTGAAAGGACTACGAGAAGAGCTCACTTGGGGATTGTGGTTTTGCTGATACTGTTTATTCTAGGAGGAGCAGGCATCCCACAGGAAGGACGGCTGCTGGGTGGTGATGCATGTGAGGGAAACCTCATCTGAGACAGGGAGGCTCAGAAAGCTGCTCGGGAAAGATTAAGGCTGAAGCTCAGCTGCGGACGAAAGGACCCAGCCCCAAAGCTGAGCTCTGCTCTGTAGCTCCTCCAACAGAGGTCAGAACTGGCCTTGCCAGGATAGGAAGGGGCTCTCGAGGTTACTCCCCAACCTCATCCCCACGGCCAAGGCCCTCTGTATCCCGCTTCTCCTCCCGACCCCCGCCCAGCTCTCTCTGCTTCCCAGTTGCTCAAGATCTCCAGCTGGACAGTGGCAAGTGGAGGTGCAGGTGTAAGGCTCCCCAGAAGGCTGCCCTGGGGTCCCAGCAGGCCTAATCAGGAGAGGCTTCTGGCCAGCCTCTGAGCGTGCTCGGGTAACTTCCTTGCTTTGGGAAAGATCTTATGAGATCACTCATCCCTGAGGGAGCCGCTCACCTTCCTTCCTCCCTGGGTGCCAATGGGCTTTGCAAAGCGTAAATCCACACCCCAAGGGCCCGGTTGCTCAAGTGTCCAGTGCTTGGGTGACACCTGGTCCAGCTGCATCCCTACCTCCCCCAACCCAAGTCACTGCCCCCAGCATGGTCCCTGAGGGCTCAGTCCTACTCTCTACCATCAAAGGGGGGTTCCTGACCCCAGGAGAGGGCACAGCTTGGAGGCCACTTCCCACCCGTCCCCAGTTCTAGGGTGTGTTATGAGTGAGGGAAACCTCGTTGAGCTGGGAAGCCTCAGAAAGCCCCCTGTGGTGCCTGGGACCCAGTCCTTCAGCGCCTGGCATCTCCCGTTTGGTGAGAGAGGGGACATGACCACGTTCCAGAAACAAAGTGCCACTCGGGCCTAAGATAAAGAGACTCAGCCTTTTATTCCGGATGGAGGTAGCTTATCAGGACCGCCCCAGTGAAGGGCTCAGGGTTTCCACTCGATGACTTTGAGGGCGATCCGGGCCGCCTGCTGGAGGGCCTCGTTGGGCTCCCCCCGGAGGAAATGGAAGACATGCACGTGGGACTGCAGATATTTGCGGCCCTCGGGGGCCTCGGCCAGCATGGTGAGGGCCTTGGTGGCGTTCAGACGCACCTTTTGCACAGGCGAGCACAGCAGGTCTAGGAGTGGGGTGATGGCATCTACCTCCAGGGCCGCATACTTCCCTGTGTGCCACCAACACAGGGCGTTCCTAACAGCCCGAGGGGACCTTTGCCCACCTCCTCTCATCCCACCCTCCCCAACCCTTAGCTGTATCCAGGGGAGGCACCACCCTGTCCCCCTGCTCTGCCCCACGCCCACTTCCTTTACTTAACACTCTTTGCTGAGTCCAGCCTAAGCCAGGTCCCCTCTTCTCCTGCCCTTCCAGCCCCCAACTGGCCTCTCCCCATCCACCCTCGGTCCTGTCACAAAACCCCACCCTCAGGAGGCAACACAAATGGGCTTTGCAAAGTGTAAATCCAACCGTTGACATGGTGAATATTTCTTGAGCACCTACTCTGACCAGGCACACACGCCCACCCCTTCCCACCATCCTGACCTCCTCTCCTGCAGTGCTCACTCTCAGCCTCAGCCCTGGCTCTGTTGACCCTGCAACCCCAAAAGCCAATCCCCACACTTCTCCCAGAGGGGAGGCATGGTCCCTGTCCTATGTCCCGCCGTGTCCCGCCCCTTGTCCACCTCGCTCACCACTCTGCCTCTCCCAAGGTCCACTGCAAGGCCTGGCATGTGGCAGGGGCTAAGAGACTCTTGGCTGGAGGGCCAGCTCAGGAGGAAGTGGCCTCACCTCCCTGGGTGCCAGCTCCCCATGTCTCTGGCTATTGCCTGGCAAGGCCTAGTGAGCCTCCAGCCCTCTGGGTGCTCCTGCAGGAAGCCCAGCCTGAAGAGGACACTGGGCCGCAGCTGCCCCAAGGCAAACATGCAGGGGGGGCCCTGCCCCACACAGCGAGCTCCCTCTCAATTATACCATCGAAAGGTGGACTGCATGATTCAATAAAAATTAAAAAAAAAAAAGGCGGACTGCAGCTTCTGAGAAGGCTCCAACCTGTTTCCTCCCGTGTGCCCCAAACTCCACTGCTAGGGTCTGGCAGGGGTGATTAGGAGGACCTGTCTTTTGCAGCAAAGGACTGGGGCAGGTGTGTGTAGGCCAGTGGGGAGGCCAGACAGGTTTCAGAGGCCCCATCATGCCATGGGGGAAAACCAGGGTTGGGTAACTTCATGGGGAAGCCTGACTGGCTAGGAGTCTTGAGGTGGGGACTGCAGGGAGACTTGCCCCCTTCCTCAGTTTGAGAGAGTCACTATGATCAAGAAACACCATAAACCTAAGAGCTCCAGCGTTTCCTCCGAGCCCAGGATAACAGATTCACAGAAGGCAAACTAATCAACCCCAGGATCATGGCTCACAACAGGCCTAGAGGAGACAGAAATTCCAGGCCCAGAGAACAGCCTGGTGAAGAGGCCCCAAGTTCCTAATACAAGTGACCAGTGAGGGGCCACAGGAGGCCCACAGTACCCAGGAAAAAGAAGGACGGCTGAGCCTCAGACAGCCCTGAAAGGATTTCAGCAACAGGCCAGGAGGAAGATTCCAGCAGTGTGGTGAGTCAGAGGGCAATACCTGGCCCCGAGCACCAGAAGGACAAGCTTTAGAAAGCTCGCTGTGCGGCCAGCATGGGGCCACACGCCTCACCTTCCGTGGTCACAGTGGCATACATCAGGACCCCGGCAGCGCTGGCCTGCACCTCCTCTGCCTGGTCTTTCAGCAGATGCACCAGGATGGGGATGACACCATTGCACCACACCTGGTTCTTGCCCTCCAGGGGGATGCTAGAGCAGAAAGGGACAGCAGGGGGCCTCTGCTTAGGAGGAGAAAAGGGCAAGGCCCCAGACTGCCCCTGGGAGACACAAAGAGAAGGACTTGTGCTGAGACGACCCTTGGCAATCTGGAATGGCCACCCTGGGTGTCAGGGTGCAGAGGAGCTGGTGCCAGTGGAGGCTAGACCCAAGCCAGGGATGCCTGCGCCTCACCCTGAGCCATCATGAGGAGAAGGCACGAGACATGTTCTCCCTGGCACCAAGATGAGAAAGGGCAGGACCCACGGGTGCAGCCACAGAGACCTGTGTGACTCTACCTCGGAGGCAGAGGGCCAGGCCGCCCCAAACCTCAGCAGGCAGCTGCAGGTGGAGGTTTAGAGAGGTGACCTTCAGGTTCTTTCTCCTTCTGGCTCTGAATGAAGCTGTGAAAATGTGGGCGGCAGACTCCCCAAGAGTTTCCCAGCCAATGCTGCCCCCCCAAAAAGAAAGGCTCCCTGGATGGAAAACACTGTCCGTGCCCCACATGGGGAAATCACAGGACAACGAGGACCCTGTGTCACTGGCTTACTTTTTAGAGACAGAGTCTGGCTCTGCTGTCCAACTGGGTGCAGAGCTGCAACAGCTCAGTGCAGCCTTGCACTCCTGGGCTCGAGTGGCTCACCTCCCTCAGCCCCGAGTCACCAGGATGAGTCACCTGCACCACCATGCCCAGCTCTCCTTAATCAATGTTTCCCAAACATAGCCACCCAGAGGACCCTCATTTTCCTAGAACTCTTAATAACACCTCAAAGACACAGGTGTCCCATAGGAGTACAATTGGGGAAATGGAGTTGGCCAGCCACTAACTGTGACATTGCGAGGCTGGTTGAGCTTTCAGGGCTCTGGGCCCACCTGCTGGGATCCCCGCATCTCTCAAACAGCGAGGGTCTGCTGAACACCGGGCCTGCCGCGGGCCCTGGCCCAGACACTGAGGCTACAGCAAGGTCTCTCCAGCTCAACACTATTGACATTTTGGACCAAATGATCCTCAGCTGGGAAGCCAAAGCCCCCCAGCAGAGAACCTTTGGTCTGGAATAGCAGACAGAGCAAAGCCCTATTCTCAGGAGCTCACCCTGTAAGTGATGCACAAAATCTAACAGTAGGGATGCTGATCAGGACCATCCAGGGTTGGCATATGAGAGAGGCCACAATTTTATCTCCCAGAAAGCCTCTGTCCTGCTCCCACAGGAAAGGAACCTCTGAGCAAACCTGAAGGGTGATGGGGCTGGCAGAAATCTGCCTTTAACAGACCTCCCAGGGGCCTGAGTCAGGGGCCACACTTGCAGAAATACTGGCCCAGGCATCTAGTAAGGCTCCTTATGGGAGAGAGTAGCTAGGTCCTAGTTACTCAGCGGTTCTCAACCTTCCTAATGCTGCAGTGTACTTTCATTGTTAAAGGAGTCACGACCGGCTCGGGACCTGTAGCTCAATGGGCTAAGGCACCAGCCACGTACACCTGAGCTGGCGGGTTTGAATCCAACCCAGGCCCGCCAAACAACAATGATGGCTGCAACCCAAAAATGGCCTGGCATTGGAGGGCGCCTGTAGTCCCAGCTACTTGGGAGGTGGAGGCAAGAGACTCGCTTGAGCCCAGGAATTGGAGGTTGCTGAGAGTTGAGATGCCACGGCACCCTATCCAGGGTGACAGCTTGAGGCTCTGTCTCAAAAAAAAGGAGTCTCGACCCACAGGTAGAGAACTGCTGAGCTGGCACCTAGGGAAGGCAAGAGGGGCGCTCACTAAAGGGACACGGCCACAGTTAAGGCAGAGACTCTGGGAGCTGCTGACCAGCTTGTGCCCAACATGGGAACACACAGACCCACCACCAGCTTCATGGCTTGTGCTCCCTCAGGCTGAGTTTCCAGGCCAACATGTAGACTCTGATCCAATGTCACCCTGGGGGATTGACAATACACCCCGCAAGGGGAGCTTCCTTGCCTATAAAGGGAGACATAGCCTTTCTTGGAGGGTGTCTTAGTGGGATGTTTGCAGGCACCAGGCACATGTAGGCCCTTGGTGACCACCGGGTACACTGTCATCACCTGTGGTTCTACTGTGCTTGCCTTCCTCGTGGACATGGCAGTAGCCAACAGCCTGGTTTTGTCCACGCCAGGGAGTTTCCTGGGATCCAGGGTACTCTCAGCCCAATGGGATAGGGTCACCTAGTAGAGAAGGCCATCTTCTGTCCCAGCTCCCTCCTTCCCCAGGGCACAGGCAAGCAAGAGGAAGCAGGCCAAGGAGGATGCCCTCGAGCTCCGGGCCAGTGGCAGCTCGGCTGTTATCTTTGCATCCTGGGAGAAATCCAAGGGGCAGCCGCCCCGTCTGGCCCAGGCCAGGCCTCACCTGACAGCCATGAGTGTGTAGGCAGCCTTGCTACGGATGATTTCATTGTTGCTAAGGAGCTTCTGCTTTAGAAAGAGCACCACTTGGCTACCCAGGGCCTCGGTGGCGTCCTCCTGCAGGCAGTGGGCCAGCGTGTCCAAAATGAGCTCCTGGATCACCTCCTCCTCCTTCTGCAGCTTCCATACCAGCGAGGGGATCAGGCCACTGCTGACGATGCCTTGGGCCCCTGCAGGAGAGGAAAGGGCACTGAGGTTGGGCCGACCACCCCCCACCTGTGCTGGTTGGGCTACAGGGCGAAACTAGGAGAGCAGCTCACCCACATGGGGACTGGGCACACCAGGGCACCCTCCTCTCTTCCCTCCACTGCCCCAGAGTGGTAGGTAGCCGATGGAGCCCTTCCACCTGAAGCATCTCAAAGCTGCTGGAGCCCCTAAATTGGTCTGGCAGGCCCTTGAGAAGAGCTTGGACTTGTCTGAGACGGAACACTGGAGTGTAGCCAATGTCTTATATACCAAAAAGAGCTGCACCCCAACTAAAGGTGACAGGAGGCTCTAAGGTCTGGCTAAGGGGTCTGGGGTGCAGGTATCGCCAGAGACACACTGAGGTGTACCCCGCCAACACAGGTCCCACGTGCCCCTACAGCTGCCCACCCCCAGAATGTCCACAGTTGGCTGCCCAGAGGAGGACCCAGAGCCCCAGCATGGGCAGCATCCCAAGAGGCCCCTGGCAGCCAGCAAGCAGCCCTCCCAAGTCACCAATATGTGCACAGGGAATGTGCCAGAGCTCCAGAGAGGGCAGCCCTTCCCCCACAAAAGCATAGCCCCTAGCTCCTACCCTGCAGCGGGGCCCCTCCATGCCTCCCCAGCAGCCCAGCCGCCCACTGAGAAGCCATCCACGACCCCAGGAAGGTAGCCACCAGCAAACACCCCTCTCTTCCACCTGCCCCAGCAAAACCCTCTAATTTACTCTAGAGAGACAAATAAACAGGTTAATTAGCCTAAAGGTCTCTGAGTGCCAATTAGCACCAGGGATTGCCTCTTTGAAGACATCACCCTGGCCTTCCTCCCTCACTCCCTGAGGACATCAAATGGCAGGTGCCCAGGGTGAGAGGTGAGAGGCTGGGCAGCATATTCAGTGGCTTCTACCAACCCTCAACCATGTCCCCTAAGGTCCAGCAGCTCCCAGTGCCCTGGCCAGCTTCTCACTGGGGAGTCAGGGTACAGCAGCTGGCTCCACCCCAGCTCTCAGGGCACTCATGACCGAGGAAAAGCAGTTTCTTGTTGCTTTGGTTTTTTTTTTAAGGTGTAATACACACAGATTTCCACAAAAGCCTGGGTTGAGCTCCTAAATGTATCCTTTCCCAGTTGTGTGACCCGGGATGAGTTACTCAGCCCCTCTGAGCCTGGTTCCGTCCTCACTGAGACAAGCCTACCTGGCACAGGGACCGAACACCACCAGTGGGGTTGTGGGTGGGAGTGGGCCTCACATGCCTCAGATTTCCACAGCCATGTGAGGGACCGTCCCTGTGTGTCCAGGACACCTGTGCTCAGGGTTGCAAGCGCTGCCTGCACTCCACCAGCTACCAGTAGGGTCTTGTGAGGGCAGGGGTCCAAGAACAGGATGCAAAGACAGAAGCTGCACAATCAGAGCCCCGTACAGCCACCCTGGGTGGCCTGTTCTTCTCTCTGCCTCCCCCATCCGAGCCCCTCAGAGCCTGTCAGTGGTCCCCGGACACCCCCCTAGGTGGCCTGATCTTCTCTCCGCCTCCCTCACTCCCCGAAACTGGTCCATGCCAGGCCTTACTCCTGGCCTCCTGCACCCACCCTGCTTCCCCTCAGCTACTGCCACGGGCTCCTACCCACTCCAGGCCGTGGGTCCAAATCAGCCATGACCTAGATGGCCTTCCCCCAGCTCACAGCAGGAAGGTGACAATTTGACCTTTCTGCTGGCAGAAAGGGGACAAGGTTCTGGGCTGGGGAACACCTGTGCAAAGCCCTGGGTGTGACGAAGTTATGTATCATCAAACTGGGGCCTGATTTGTGGCCTCCTTTGCACCTGGCTTTAAGCTTTCCAGGAAATCCCAGGGACAAGTGTCTCTGCTGGGACTACCAGGAGCTGCCTCCCAAGTTGGAAAAGGCACGGGCTGGGGGACAGATAGAGGAAACTAAGGTCAGAAAAGTTGGAATATTAGAGGTGGTCATTTCCACTATTCCCCTCTCCCTTGATGAGGAAACTAAGGCCCAGAGAGGCCATTCAAATGCCTGAGGGCACACAGCAGATGGGGGCAAAGTCAGGTAGAGCTCTCAGCTTTTCCAGTTTTATTTCTCAGGCATTTGTCTTGGGACTCAACTTCTGAAAATGCTCAGCACTGGGACCCAGGTTCATTTCAAGACAGAGGGAGAAGATTAAAAATAAAACGCGTGCCGGGTGTGCCTTTCTGCTCGTTCACTTTGCTTCTTTTCAGCTAAAAGAAGAGTCTCAGGCCTGGCTATTTATAACTAACCCAGATCAGGGATGGCTTGTTCAAGTGGGGGTGGGGCATGAAGACCCCAGTGGGACAAGCTGGAGGAAACCCGCCCAGCTGGGCAGTAGGCTGAGAGGCAATGAGGGTCGGGGTGGGGGAAGAGCAGGTGGGGTACAGAAAGAAGTCAGCCAGGGTGGCATCTGAGCAGGTCAGGCCCCGGGCCATGGGAGGTTCATAGACAAGGGAGGCACTCCCATCCCCACCCTCACGAAGTGAGGCTAATGGAAGAGTAGGCTGGGGAAAGGTCGCTTCAGAACAGGTTGACGTGTGTGCTCAGACGTGCAGTTCCAGGGTCCTGGGGCTCTGCAGTGCAGGATGGGAGGCCTGGGAAAGTGGGCCCTCGTGGAGATAGAGGAGCGTACAGACCACCCGAAGGGCCAACAGCGTGTGTTTGGGGGGACCCCTGAGCTGGCCCGGTGCGTATGTAGGAGCCGGGATGGGCCAGTGGTTGATGAACTAGAAACAGCCCCTGGGACTGAGGGTCACGACACCCATGGCTGGAACCACCTGCAGTTGGTCATTCCCTGAGAGAGGAGCTGACACCACCTCCAGGGACTTTGGCCAGCTGTCCCTGAGGTGCCGGGCAGGTTCAGTCACCAGGGCTCCCTTTCTCAGGCTACTGCAGAGCCCCAGCTGTTATCTCCCTCCAGAGAAGACTCAGGACAAAGCACTGGCCCTCAGGTTCTGCTCCCAATCACTCCCCTTCCTTCCCCGAGGACAACACGTCTGCACTGGGCTCCCTGGGCCCACCGTGCTTTGGGTGACCCACCTGTCCAGGTTTAGCCTGGTACAGCCCCACCCCTGAACTCCTAGCACGCTGATGTCCACCATGATGTCCACCATGCACGCTTCTGTCCTCAGCTGCTCATCCTCGAAGCAGCCTGTGGCACAGCTAATTGCTTCTTCCTTCTTGAGATGCTCTCCTCCCACGGTTCTGGGACCCTCCACCCTCTGGTTCCCAACCACCTCTCCAATTGCTTTCTTCTTTCGGCCAAGTATCGTCCCTTTCTCCAGCAGCTCCTTTCATGACGCCTCCCTCCCTGGTCCAGCAGCCTAATCCTGTCCTGCTGCCATCTCCTGACATGCCTGTGGTCCAATGGCCACAATAGGCTCTGTCCTGGATTCACCCCATGGAGGACTTCTCCACTTTCTCATTTTCTCTGAACTAGTCGATATTCTTCTTATTTTATTAGACTCACTTTGTGGGACCATGCCTACTGTAAATTAAAAAAAAAAAAACTTGTCATTTTTTTTTTTTTGAGACAGAGTCTCCGTCACCCTTGGTAGAGTGCCATGGTGTCACAGCTCACAGCAACCTCAAACTCTTGGACTCAAGAGATCCTCTTGCCTCAGCCTCCCAAGTAGCTAGGGCTACAGGCACGTGCTACAACACCCAGCTAGTTTTTCTATTTTTAGTAGAGACAATGTCTCACTCTTGCTCAGGCTGTTGTTGAACTCCTGAACTCAAGCAGCCCAGCTGCCTCAGCCTACCAGGGTGCTAGGATTACAGACCTGAGCTACAGTGCCCAGTCTTCTTGAATTTTTTAAAAGGCTCTTCTTAGGCCAATAACCCCCCAACCACCACCACCACCGTTTCAGGAACCCTTGCATGCTTGCTGACCTGCGCCAGGCTGATCTTGTCGGAGCTCTCCCAGGCCTCTCCTTCACACCCCACATCATGGGCCATCTCTACTCCTGCGGTGGCCTCATCTCTCAGTGCCTGGTGCTTCCCTGCCACATGCCCCCACATGTTGTTTCTCCTCCAGCTGAGTCGCATGACCATAATGGCCAATGATTGGTCTCTTTCTGCCCCTGCCCTATAGCCAGGAGGGTCTGCAGGTCACAGAGCTGGGCTGTAGCTACTCTATCTTCAATCTCTGCCAATGGTCAGTTCCAATGCTTCTGCTTAATGAACCAGGTCACCCACATGATTTGACCATAAAGGTGTAAAGGAGGAAGGGAGGTGTTAGCTGGGAGGGCACCTGCATTTTTCTGTGGATACTCTGAGATGCACAACGCCTTAGGTTACAGTATGGAAAGGACAAAGAACAACATTAATGTCTTGGCCTCTGGCCGGAGTCTTTTAAACATGGAAGTAATAGGTTCCTATCCCTGAGGTCCACACATAGGCTTTGAAATTGAAAGTAGAATTTGTAGCTTGTCCCCTACATTTTGCTGAGGGTCTGATGCCTGCTGTGAGATTCCCAAAGGCACATAGTGGACTGGCCTTGAGTGAACTGGCTCCCTCCCACTTCCCTGGGCCCCTCTCCCTCCCTTCCCTTCCAGGCAACCTTTCCGCTGGGCCAAGACTACCAGGGACGCTCAAACTCCACACGCTGGGGATGAGAGCAGCAGGGATGACTAATGCCTCTCCCATGGCTGCACAAACCTCGCTGCTATAATCTGCAGGGTTTGTACAGGCCTTTCACTGGTTCTAGAGTTTTGCTGAGGCAGTCCAGAAGGGAGGTGCCGCTAGCCCCACTTTGCAAACGGAAAGACTAAGAGGTCGGTTGCCCAAGGACGCAGAGCTCAGAAAGGGCCCAGCTGGGTTTGAACCCAGGTGGAGAGGTGAGCGGGGACACTAAGATGCGAGGAGGCAGGGCCATGGCTGCGCTCTGGCCCAGATTGCCCGGCTGTCAGACGCGGGGCCCCCAGTTTGGCGTCCCGGCCTCAGCGCAGCACCGTACCGGGGACGCCGGCGAGGGCAGCGCGTGCTGGACTGCGGTGCTCTCGCGGCCACGGCCCCGCCCCTGTCCTTCCCTGTTAGACCAGTGGCGCGTCCGTCAGCCGTCTATGCCCAATGGACAGCGAGCCGGCGCTAGTGGTGGGGCGGTGGCTCCGGGTTCGCGGTGCCCGGCGGGCGCGCAGCACCCCCGCCCGCGGTTGGCCTGGCAACGCGCTGCGCTCGCGGCTCCGCCCCCTGCCGGCGGCGGCTCGGCGCGCGGCGGGCGGACCCGCGGGCGGGCGGGCGGCGCGGGAGAACGCGCGGAGGGAGCCAGGCCGGCCGGAGTGTGTGCGCCGCCCGCTGTCCGGTCACGTCCACGCGCGGGCGCCACCGCCCGCATCGTGCGGAACGAGGGCGCCGCGGCCCCGCGCTCGCCCCGCCGCCCCGCCGCCCCGCCCCGCCTGGAGCAGCTCGGCAGATGCCCGGTGCCGCGGCCCGGAGGTGAGTGAGTGGACCCGCGGCCCAGGCGCGCGCCGCTGATTCTCGGGAAAGGGGCATCCACCCCACCCTCACCCGACACCCCTCCGGGCCATTACTGGGGAGACGCCTGGGCTGGGGGCTCAGGGGCGCAGCGTCAGGGGATGCCCGGCCGGTGTTGGGGATGGCGAAAGTGGGCATCCCTGCGAGCCGGGCAGGGGGCAGCCTCACGCAGGCAGGTGCTGCGGGAGAGAGGCGCCGCCTGGGTGCCAAGGAGCTCGCGGGAGGGGCAGCCGAGGGCCCTGGAGGGTGTGCAGGGGGCGCTGGGGATGTCCAGCGGGGCCGCCGGGCGCACCCAAGCAGCGGCTGGTGCGGAGCTGGGGCCGGGCCAGGCGACCTGCGGATCGGCGCTGAGTCGGGGTCTCCTTTGGGGGAGCCGGGAGGGGCGACCCAAGGGCCAACGCGTTGCCTTGGCTGAGACCGAAAAGAGGGCCGAGGAGGCCTGGGCCCAGGGACCGACAGCTTGCAGTTCTCTGCTCTTGCAGCGAGCAGGTTCCTTGGAAGCATTCAGAGCAAGAGATGAGTATCGACCCGCTGCGATTGTAATATGTTCCTGGCTCAATATTTTTTCCCTTAAAAGGCGGTGGGGGTGTTTGGGGGAGGGGTGTGAGGGCCGTAAGGCTGGGCTTGGTATCCTGCAGCCGGTCCAAGGGGGCTCTGCATTTAGGGCGGTGCTGAGCCTTTCTGGGTGATGATGATGGCAAGAATCGGCCTAGGCCGAGAACTGGGGCCCCTGTTTCTGACAGAAGAGGATGGAAAGGCGGTGCCAAGCGAGACAGGGCTCCCTGGAGTCCGCCTCTCAGGGTGGAGGGACCCGCCTAGTAGGAAAAGGTCTGTCTGGCTTAGCGAGGCAGCCCAGTCCCTTTTTGCCCAAGTGATTTCCCTGCCCTTGGGATGGAGCTGTCTGGAGGAGGCTCCTTGGCCAAATTCAATTAAGCAAATATTTACTGAGCACTTGTTCCCCCAGGGCCTGGCACTTGGGTGGATACAATGGGAGTGGACTGGGCCTGCCCTCTGAGGACTGACTCACCACCACCCAGAGAACCCAGTCCAAGTGTGGGTGCAGGAGCCTCGGGAGGGACCTCGCAGAGGTGCCTGGCCTGGGATCAGAAGGGCCTGTGGGCAACATGACATTTGAACTCGAGCTTGAAGGACACAGGCACAGATGGGGTGGGCACGGCTGCAGAGGGGAGGGAGTGGACAGAGGCACAGAGAGGAGCTTGGGTAGTGGGTCTGGTGTGGGCACTGGGTATGCTGGGAAGGAGTAGGAGGCATAGAGGGAGGCAGGAGGGGCTGCATAGGGCCGAGGGAGCTGGGAAGTACAACAGCCCCCCTGCCTTTTAGCTGTGTTAAAAAGAGAGACCTCTGTGACCCCAAGAGCAGCGGTGGGCCTGAGGAAGAGCAGTGAGGACCAGGGAAGGCCCCTGGCCTTGAGCCAGAGCCCTGGGTAACTGCCCTGCCCTCCCCCCCCCCCCCAGTGCCTCCTTATAAGCCTGTTTCCGGGATGATGCTTGGGGGACTCTGCCTCTGGCTCATGGATGTTTGAGAGCAGTAAGAGTAGCAGTCTGGGAGCAGCCATCTGAGGACCACTGGGGGTGCAGAGGGCCCGGCCAGGCTCGGGTAATGTGGTGTGTCTTGAGCGTGCCTTATTTCCAGACATGGTGAGATGCCGACATTTGGCTTAAAACTCTTCTGTGTGTTCCTCTAACAGACGTTGGTTTTTCTGAGACAGGAGGTGAATAAGACATAGTTCCTCTCCATCAGAAGGCCAGCGTCCCCTTCTGCCCTAGATCTGCTGGCTGTCCCCTGAAGAGCTGGTTGTTAACTCATACTTGTAGTATGCCCACCTTCAAACACACATGCTAGGTTATGGCTGATGGCCAGGCTGCTGCAGGGACATCAGGGCCTGCCTGCCCTCAGAGGGTGTGCAGTCTTTGCTCAACAGGACAAGTTGCTTCACTCCGTACCTCTCCCCTGGCCTGTTCCAGGGTCCTGCCATGGGGCTCTGGGTTTGGGACACAGTGGCTTTTCCCACCCACTAGTCCTATCTCCCGGAGTCCAAGGGAGAGAAGCACTTTGATTTGGACTTCAGGAGCTTCTAGGGTGATTCCAGGAACTTCTAGGTCACTCAACGACTTGGCAAGGCTGTCCAGGGCCCCTGCAGAGAGACCAGCAGGGACAACACTGAGGAGGAATGCTGACTCGAGTTGTCGCATGTGTGAATGGGTGAGGGCCATTTCCTTCCCTCGAGGTAAGGAGGAGGTGGCCCTCCTTGTGTTGTCCCATGCTAGTTAGAGATGCTGCATGACCATGGCCAGCTCTTGGCAACTCTGGAGAAGGCAGATTAGGATGCCCCTCTCCTGAAACCCCTAAGAAGGAAATTTGGGGTAGCTGAGCCCCTATGAGCACAGAAGTGTGAAGAGGCATGTCGTGCAGACACCAAGCGTCAGCCCCCGGCAGAAACCCAGAGCAGAGGCCCCAGAGCAGCTTGTGCAGACTGGGAAGGGGTGTGGGAGCTTACAGGCTCTTGTGCACCCGAGTGGTAAGGTGAGAACTCTGAGCGAGGCAGCAGAAGATCTGAGGTCAGGCCCTGGCCCTGCGGTCCCTGGTCCAGCCCCATCCTCTCTGAGCCTCTTTGTCCTTATTTGCACATAGTGCCAAGAGTGCCCTTCAGGTCCCTGCTCCCCATGAGTTTGGCCCCTTTCATGAGTCCATCCTGGTAGGGGAGAAGCATTATGGGACTGAACCAACAGGGGCTAACCTGAGGAGCAGGACTTTACACAATCTGTCCATTCATTTGTTCAGCTAACATTGACTAACGCTTGCCGAGTACCTGGCACTGTACCCGGCACGGAGGTACAGCAGTGATGTGGCATCTGCTCATGGTGCTCACATCAGACAGGCAGAGGCTGACAGTAATGTGTGTTACCAAGTGCTGTACAATGGAAGAAACTAAAGTAGAAGGTGGGATACCTGGGAGAGGGTGTTGGCTCAGTGCCATGGAGAAGTGGTGGGTAAGTGGCATGGCTGGCGGGGGGGGGGTGAAGGGAGGTGCAGAGGCACTGAGCAGATACCTCCCAGCTACTACAGGGCCCCCAGAAGGCCAGTGGCTGGAGCCCAGTGTAGAGGCTTGGTTAGGGTCTGGGTGCTAGTTCTAGTGCGGCACTATAGGCCCCAATGAGGTGGGAAGTACCTTGGCAGATATGGAGCAAAGGAGAGACTTGAGCTAATTTGCACTTTTTAAGAGATGTCTTTGCTGATGTGGCAGAATAGGTTGGGATGGGGCAAGATCCAGGAGCCATCAAGGGCTGTTGCAACATTCCAGGGAGTAGGCCGTGGTGGTAGGTACCTTGGAGGCCATAAGAAGTGGATAGATGGGAAATTTATTTTAAAGAGTAGCAGGTCAGATCTGCATTGGAGTAGAGGCGAGGACAACCAGTGGAAAGTCAGAGCAGCCACAGGCCAAGACAAAAGACACATTCATGAGAGGCAGGGTGGGAAGTTGAGGTTGGGGCACTGGGAGCCACTGATCCATGCTCGTGGCGGTCACACACAAGAGTGAGGCTGGAGGTAGCAAATCGGAGAAGCCAGGGACTGGTCAGGGTCACCTGGGCATTGAGGATAGGTGGGACCGGAAGAGGCTGGGCTGGGCCTCAGCAGCGCCACTGCTCAAAGCACACATTGAAATGGAGTGTGCAGGAAAGGAGATTGAGGATTGGGAGCCAGTGAGTGGTGATGGCGCCATGGGGGCTGGAGCCCGGGGACTGAGCAACATGGGCACAGCTGACTACTTGATTTGTGGGGCCCCTTGATAAAAACCATTAAGCATTTCAGAACAGCAACAATAGAGCATTAAACCTGTGTGACTTCCCAGAATGCAGTAACCTTAGAGACGGTTCTGGGCCATGCTGGGTCCTGAGCAGAAGGCAAGCCTGGAGGGTGGGCCCATGGCCTGCCTGCCTCCTGCTGTCCAGTGTGTTTCTCCTCCCTTCTCTGAGGGGTTGGGTGCCTTGTGTTCAACTACTGAGGCTGCTTTTGGGGTCAGTCAGACACAGCCTGGGAGCCTCATACGGCTTTGTGGTCCAGGGGACCCAAAGCCACACGTAACATGAAGAATTGCCTGCTGCACCTTGCTTCCTCCTCCTGTCTGTGGCCCCTTGGGCAGGAGACAGTGGGAGGCACATCGCAAGGTTGAGGTCTGGACGGTCCCTCAGCAGGCCCTGGATGAGCATGGCCACAGCTCCACACTGCAATGGCTTCCTTGAATTCATCTTTTTTCTAAGGGAACCTGCTACATCACAGAGTTTTGAGTTACTTGCTTCTAAATTAAGGTATAACTCTCTTTTAGAGACGTCCCTGGAGAATCCATCAAAAAGTGCTAAGAAGCGAAACTGCTAAAAGCCACAGTGTAGGGAGGGGCCTGCACAGTGTTGAGCCTGGGGGTGCTACTTCCAGCAGCCTTCAGCCAGAAACACGCAGGTCCCCAAGGGCTCGGCCAGGCCTCTCGTGGCCATGTGGACTGTGGTCAGAGCAAACCTTTCAGGAGACCCTTGCCTCCATGAACAGCCCTGCCCTGGCCCTGGGGACAGAGAGATGCCAGGAAAAGGTCCTGAGCATGCAGACTGGGCCTGATGTGCACGCCTCCCCCAGCACCCAGATGCAGGTGTTTGCAAGAAAGGCACAGGGAGTCTGCTCCAGGTCATGTATCGCGTGCCTTCAAGGGACTGAACCTCACTTTGTGCTCCTACAGCCAGTGCCACTGAGAAGGAACGTGTTTACCTAAGGTCTCTGGTTGAGGTCACTTATGCCCTAGACCGTGGGTTCCCCAGTGCCTCGGTGGGTCTGCCCAACCACTGGGTCTGGCTCGCCAGGTGCCAGGAAGGGTGTCTGGAAACCAGAGGGCTTGTCTCAGCAGCATGTGGCAGCCCAGTTTCCTCCTGGCCCTGGCTAGTCACAGAAGGGCGGTCGCAGAGGGTGGGCTGGGCCTGCTGTGCTGGAGGCCAACTCTTGGGTTCTGGCCCCTGCTCTGGCCAGGGTTGGTGGGCTACAGCCAAGCCTCACCTTTTCTCACTGCACATCCCTGGGAGAAGCAGCACGGTGGGGCTAGATCTGTTCTCCATAGCCATGCGCCCCTGGACAGGGTACCTTCCCTCTTTGGGCCCCAGTGTCCTTTTCTCTAAGGCAGCGGTTCTCAACCTGTGGGTCGCAACCCCTTTGTAATAATGAAAATACATCCTGCATATCAGATATTTACACTACAAGTCATAATAGGATCAAAATTACAGTTATGAAGTAGCAACGAAACACAACAGGAGGAACTGTATTAAAGGGTTGCGGCATTAGGAGGCATTAGGAAGGTTGGGAACCACTGCTCTAAAGCAAGGGGCTGAAGTGGGTGTGCTGTGAGGCCTGTCTCGCAGACACTGGGTTTAGGCCCTGAAGTCCTAGAAGGGTGGGTTGACTTAGTCCCAGGGTGCCGCGGGCCCCTCCCTGTTGGGGGCGCTCTCACAGTGGAGGCGGGCACAGGAGCCTGGCTCATCACCACCATCTTTGCACCTTGGTTCCTGCGTAAAATTGCTTCCCTTTGACTTCTCAGCCACAGCCTCCTTGTGTCAGTGTAGAAGGCTGGTTTCTCTGGAGGGACCAGCTGGTCCTTTTCGTTGCTATTTCTTCCCACAAACCGTTTTTGGATAGGGCTGTACACAGGAAGGGTCTCCAGGGCCCCTCACTGCGAGTTCACAGGAGGCTCTGCGGGCCTCCGTCTAGAACAGCACCTGTGTTCCTGCCACACATCCCATGCCCCTCCCCACTGCCGTTTCCCCCTTAGCACTTGCCACATGCCACAGTATGACCTGCTCCTTATTTATTTATTTTGTTTCTGACTCTCTCTCTCTCTCTGGCCTGACTGTAGGCTCCATGAGGGCAGAGGGCTTGCTGTGTTCACCATGGTGAATTGGCGCCCAGGACGTGGGGAGTGTTGGCAAGCAGACACGCACACGTGGTCCCATCAAGCCCCTTTCCCAGGACAGCTGGGCATGTGCTCTCATGTTGCAGAACTGCTGCTCCAGCTCAGCCTTCTGCTTCTAACAGGCTGTGCTTCTGGGCCTTAGGTTTGGCCACCAGACACAAACCACACACAAGTGGACACCACTGACTGGGCCCCCATGAGGCCTGACTGTGGTTCCCCTCGAGCCCCAGGCAGGTGGACTGCCTGGCTTCTCACACTGAATCAGATGCCTCAGGCTGACACCCAGCTCCTCAATGACATGGCAGGACTAGTGGGGCCGTGGTCAGACATAGGGATTCACATAGTCAGGGCACAAAGAGGCATGTCCTTGGGAAAGTACCCTAAGAGGGTGAGCACAAGGCCCTGGTAGTAGTGAAGGAACATGGTTGTGACGGAGTGGCCCTTCCACATGGCCCTGTGCCCCAAGACCAGGGAGTGACCTCTCAGCCAGGCCAACATGGAGGCATGAGTCCTGGGTGGGAGTCCCATCCATGCCTATAGTGGTGACCCTGGTGAATCCTTGTCCCTCTCTGGGCCTCAGTTTCTGTAACTTTAAATCTGGGCAAAGGGTGTGCATAGTTTTCATTTCTTACCCAAACTCTGGAATGGCCACCCAAGTTTCTAATGCTGTGTCTCAGTCCAGAGAGAAAGCACTCATGGTTGATTGGTGATGTCTGCAATTGGTACGGGAGGCAGTCTATAGACGTGTTCACCAGTGAATGGCCAACCCGACCATGCACCCCTGCTGGGCAGCTTCAGCCCATCTCTCCTTACACACCCCCCTCAGGTGAGAACTCACCTCTGCAGCCAGCATCCTGAGCCTCGGAACAGCTCAGGTCATTACTGAATCTCTTCCCTTCCCATTGGAGCCTTGCTCCCTACAGTGGCCCCAGGGTCCAGCTGCACACTGAATGAATGAACGAGCAAGTGAATGAATGAGGCAGAGACTCAACCATTCAGCAAGGCTGGGAACCTCTTCCTGGGTGTAAACCTCATGCTGAGCTCTGCTCTAGAGTCCTCAGAAGCCTGCCTGGGGCTAGGAGACCAGACAAGCATGAAGACAGGGTGCTGGCTAAGCTATGTGCTCTCGGCTCCAGTGCAGCAGGAGTGGAGTCACAGGCAGGGAGAGGACAGAGCGACCAGGGAGGCTGAGGTGTGTGAGTCCCAGGCTCTGTGTCTTGCAGGGGCCCAGTGGTCCTGTCTGGCCTTGGCCATGGACAGCTCACCAGGTTTCACCAGGGATGAAGACATGAAAACCCTCCAAGATGCTGAGAGGGGCCCTCTGAAGACCATCCTTAACTAATGGTCAGAGACCTACGGTCTCTACCCTGCCTCCAGGAAGCCCTGGCCCCCCATGACCTGGGGGTCCACACAACTCCTCCTGGTCCCCCATGCCTGCCCCATGCAGCTCTGCAAGGCATGTCCTCTTGGGCCTAAGCTGCCCAGCTGTGTTTGGCCTCAGGCCAGCCCTACCAGACCCTGCTGGCAGGGGTGGGTGCAGGCGGTTCATCCCCCAGCTGGGCTTTCCTCCAGCTCTGTCACCCCCTCACCCACTCTGTTACCTCTGATATGCTGTGCAAACATATTTCTTGATAAAATGCTGGGAAGAAAAATAATTAGAGTGTTGCCTCCATTATCCAATTTCTGATTAATCAAACTCTCTTTGTCCTCGGCCAAAATCTATTCATTTCCCTTAAACACTGGGCCAGTGCCAGGCATTGATTCCCTCTACGATAACACCACGCGCGTGCAGGGACATGCCCCGCCCTGCCCTTGCCCGGCAGCTGGGACAGCACAGAGTACAGACAGCGGTGCCTTGTCCCCCCCAACACTGTCACCTTCTCCAGGGAGCCTCTTGGCCTTGTCCCTGCAGCCCTATCCTGGCTCCTGGAGTCCTTGACTGGCCTTGGTCCCCTACCCTGGCCTCAGTCTCCTGTGTGTTGGTCTGGTCTCACTGGCTGTTCTGGGGCTCTCCCTCCTGCCCCCGGGACAATGTGGAGTGGATAGAGGAGGGGCAGAGCGGGCAGCTAGAAGGTTGAGATGTCCCCCGGGCTCTGGGTGGGCCAGAGTTTTAGGGGCCACTGACATAGGAAAAGGACTGGGCAGGGAGGTGAGGGCGAAGCCCAGACTTGAAAGGAGCCATGGCTGGAGCCCTGTAATACTGGGGGTGGAGAGGGGGGAGGCTTTCAGTGGCAGCAGCAGAAGTCCAGCCCACAGGGCTTAGGAGATCGAAGAGGGGCAGCCTGGCCCTGGGCCTGGGGCTCAGCGGTGGCACACTGCCAGGGTTAGCCAAGTCCAGGCAGGAGAGAGCCACACATCCACCCATGTCCATCCAGGAGAAGGCCAAGGCCCTTCTCAGGACATGTCCCAGAGTCCCCGCAGTCCCCTCCGTACACCATGTTGACCCATCCCTTGCTCAGTTACCATGAGGGGCTGGCATTGATGATGAGCACCTGCTTGGTGAGGTCCTTGTTGGCACGTGGGATACATGAGTGAACAAATGGACCAGCAGCCCCACCCTGTGGTGCTCCCTTTATTATGAGTGCAATGGGGGGGTGCAGTGAACCCCCTAAGTGAATTAGGCAGTGTGCTGTAGAAGGACTGTGTGATATGGCCGTCTGAGAGTTTGGGTTCATTTCCTTTTTTTTTTTCTTTTGCAGTTTTTGGCCCGGGCTGGGTTTGAACCTGCCACCTCCAGCATTTGGGGCTGGCGCCCTGCTCCTTTGAGCCACAGGCACCACCCTGGGTTCATTTTCAGTTGTGGATAGGATGAGCAGGGAGGCCTCCTGTGGAGGAGACATCTGAGCCATTGGAGGGGTGGAGGAAGCCACTTGGCTCTGTAGATCTAGAGCTTTCCAGGCAGAAAGAATGGCTGGTGCAAAGTGGAGAGCGGGTAATGGTGCTGGAGGATCAGCAGAGGGTCAGCAAAAGTGCCAGCACAGTAGCAGTGTCCTGGGAAGACTTTGACTGTGGCCCCACCCTGGGGGAGGCAAGCAGGAGAAGGCTTCAAGCGCAGAGAGATGCACTCTGCCTTGTTTTTACACTGGCTGCTGGTGACAGTGCAGGGGGCTGGGCTCAGCCAAGACCAGCGAGGTCCCTGCCACTATGCAGATGAGAGGCTGGAGCTGGCAGGGCAGGAGTAAATGGTCAGAGTTTGAAGAGACAGTGTCAGCTGAGGGCTTCTTTGAGTCCAGCCACGCCCAACCCTGACCTGAGATGCTCCCGAGGGACAGTGGGCTGGGCATGAAGTGGATGTTACAGGTGCCCCCCATCTCCTTCCCTGTCGGCGCACTGAGCCCAGCTGCCGTTCAAAAATCATACCTCGGTTCGGTACCTGTGGCTCAACCAGCTAAGGCACCAGCCACGTACACCTGAGCTGGCGGGTTCGAATCCAGCCTGGGTCCGCCAAACAACAATGACGGCTGCAACCAAAAGAAAATGGCCGGGCATTGTGGCAGCCGCCTATAGTCCCAGCTACTTGGGAGGCGGAGGCAGGAGACTCGCTTGAGCCCAGGAATTGGAGGTTGCTGTGAGCTGTGATGCCATAGCCCTCTATTCAGGGTGACAGCTTGAGGCTCTGTCTCAAAAAAAAAAAAAAAAAAAAAAACATACCTCTTATCCAAGATCTGCCCTGGGCCCTCAGTGTCTTTTTTCCTAGAAGTGCCTAGGAGGTTCTGTCCCCTCTTCAAGTGGGACAGCTGTGATGTGTTCCTCCTTCCTGCATTCCCTATGGGGCAGCTCCTTCCCTGGCCCCTCACTCTTCTACAGATTTCTCTTTAAATGTTCTCTTCCTTCCTCATTAGAATCCCCAGCTTGGGCTGGGAGAAGGACCCAATCAAGATGGGGTTCAGGGGCCACAGGGGCTAGCCTATCACAGATGAAAGCACAGTGCTGGCAGCCCCAGACGGCTGGCCTCAGGAGGACCCACAGCTCTTGACAGAACAATGCACATATTCCTCAGACCTGGGAATCTGCACTTCCCAGACCCACACCGGCCTACAGGAGGTGTTCTGAGCACATAGGGGTGAGCTTGAGGGCTTGGCACACAGGCTGTGGGGTAAGGCAAGAAAGGAAAAGGGAACAGACAGGAGGTGCTGCCCACCTGCCTGGTTGGAGAGACAAGGCAAGGAACTGAAGGGGCCAGGGAAGCCACTGGAATGCCACACTCAGGGAGGGGAAGGAGATTGCAGGGCCACAGAGAGATTCTCCACCCAAGCAAGGATCCTCATCAACTAAAGATAGCAGTTCTTTTCTCTTAGGAAACCAGGAGCCCGGGGCCACAACCCGCCCCAGGCTGCACCCCCTTGGATGTGGTTCCTGCCTCTTCTCTGCTATTGTTGCTGCCTACCCCTTCCATTTTTGTTTTTGTTTTTTTTAATTTATTTGCTCCTGGCCTAGGGAAACGTCTGGCCGTATTTCCTCCTGAGTCAGTATTCCTCAGGTGATGCTATCACCCTTGGTCTGCTCAGCTGTGGTGGCTGTGAGCTAGAAGACTTGACATGTGGCTGTGGGTGCCTAGAGCCAGGACAGCTCAGGGCCATAGAGAAGGGCCTCCTTCATCATCTCATGCCTCCTTTCTTTAGCAAAAGGCCCCTGAGAGGCCCTGCCAGGGCAGAGCTGCTGGCGGGGTTGGGCCTATGTGCTCATGGGGGACACAGTATATGTTAACCCTGATCTTCCTCCCATGCACTTGACCCATGGCTTTAACGGGAGCTTGGAGGAGGCAAAGAAGGGGCCTACTTTTAAGGGGAGACTTGCTGCAGATCAGCAGGGGCCAGGCCCATCAGGGAAGGGCCTGGGGGGTATGGAGAAACCATCCCAATGGCCTGGACCCTGGTCACTGTGGCGTGGCTGCGAGAGACATGGAATCACAGGGCCCCCAAGCCCAGGATCATTAATGCTTTTCATATGCACACACTGTCATTTCTCAAATATTTGCAAAAGGTGTTGTAATAAATGAAATGCAGAGTCATTTTACAAGCCTTACAGAAACCTTGGTGCACAGAAACCCTTCCTTACTGCCATCCTTGGCACACATGCACAGATCAGTGGCTGCTCATCATCCTCCCCGTAAAGCGTCCAGCCCGTGTCCGAGGCTGGCTGAGCCCTGCAGGACATCCCGAGCCCCAACATATGCACTTCAGCCACACTGACGTGACTCAGTCATGTTTGGCACTTCCTGCTAGTAGTACTCATTCTAACTACGTCCCTGAATACCATGTAAATGACAGAACGTTCCTGTAGGGACGGCTTCTGTGGACATTATAGTGGATGCTTTGGAAAGCCTCAGTAGAAGTCAAGGTCAGAGTGATGAACAAGACAACCATAAGTTTGGGGGCAGGGAGTTGTAACCACCTAGGGTTTGGATCCCTGTTACTTTTGAGTTGGAGAAAGTAAACCAGATGTCACACAGCTGTGCTGTGGCTTGAACAGGAACAGTGCCGGCAAGTCCAGGATGAGAACCTGGGCTCCAGGAGAAGGTCAGAGCTATCTCCAAAGATTGGTGTGTGCGTGTAAATTTATCTGTTTAGATAAAAACAGGACTCCCTTCTTTAACTCACTTCTCAACAGAGCAACCACCCAAGTTTGATTCCGAGTTTTGCTCGTTAATGGATATTAGAAATACATCTATAGTTAGGTTGGAATCCACGGCTTGATCTTTCTTGTTGGGACTTTTTTTTTTTTTTTTTTACATAGGGAGGATCATTGTACTTGAAAACATTGTAAACCCTGAGTCTACAACAAAGCCTAGGCCATAGAGGCCGAGGGTGGGGAGGGGGCTGCTGGATGAAGTTGCAGCTCCCAGGACAAGCTACCCTGGAAACCCCTGTCCCCAGGACTAGAGAGACAAAGGATCCTTGGATCACCACTCCACCCGAGGGGAAGTCCAGGGGCAACTTTCAGGGAAGCACAGGGTTTTCTGGCATGAGAGGACGTGGAAGGAGGGTGTGAGGATGGTTTCTGCAAAGTAAAGGCTGGGCCTGGGATCCCGTTTCCCACGGGGTCAGGGCTGTCTGGGATGGGAGTGGCAGGTAGGGCCCACTAAGCAGGAGGCTCCAGAGGGGGCGGGAGAGTGAAAGAGAGGAGGGATGGACAACAGAAGCTTCAAGAGAAGGGTGCTGTCCACACATGGAACTAGAAACCACGAAAGGCTGGGGTCTGCCTACAGCTTGGGGAGGGTGGATGAGATGTGCACTTGAGGGGCTATGGAAAGCAGGAGCAGAAGGGCGTAGGCGGCCTGGGACATGGGGGGAAGCCCTGTACAGCGGTCCCAGGGGACCCAGCAGAGCCGAGCCCCAGAGTCTCTGGGCAGGCTGCAGCACTGAGACCTCGATCCCTGGGTCCCCATGTGGTTGGCAGCACAGACCCCTCTATGGGTTCCTGGGAAAGGTCACATTAGGTAACACACTCAAAAGGGAGTGCTAGAGAAGCTTCTGAGCCCTGTACAAATATTTTTTGGTGCTCATCCATCTTCCCATCCATCTGTTCTGCAAATCTTTCCCAGAGCACCTGCTTCAAGGGAAGCAGAGCTGGTGACTGGGGGAGGAGGGCAGAGCAGGAGCCAAGCCTCACCCGAGGTTGGAGGTTGGGGGCACAGGTAAGAGGCCCTGGCAGTCCCAAGGCTGAGGCAGGGCCCGTCTGTGCACGTCTTGACCTCCTCTTCCTGGGATATGTGTGGTCCCACTGCCAAGCCAGCGCTCACCAGGCTTGGTTCAAGGTCACATGGGCCCAGTACTGTGGTGGGGGTGGGGGGTCCTTGTGAGCAAGAAGTCTCTCCCTGGGTTTCAAGGGGGACATTTTCAGCCCGTCGGGGTGGGGTCATGCATTGTGAGAGATGTGTTTCCTGGAAGGGTGATCTGTCCTGGTCCCAGGATGGCCCTGGCATCAAGGCAAGCATGGTTTTGTCTGTGAGATGTGTCTTTTTAGCCCATAGGTAGAGATGGGCCCCAGCTTATGATGGTTTGACTCCTGGTTCATAGACTCTGCGATGGAGTGAAAGTGGTAAGCATGCAGCAGAAACCAGCCCCAGGGTACCTGTGCAGCCCACTGCTTCTCTCTGTCAGGACAGTGTTCCGTGAGCCCTGTGAGGTACGTGTCAGGTGCTTTTGCCCAGCTGTAGGCTGATGTAAAGGATCTAAGCACGCATGAGGTGGGCTGGGCTCAGCTATGATGTTCATTAGGGTAGGTGTATTAAATGCATTTCAACTTAACATTGTTATCAATGTACAGTGGGTTTTTGGGGTGTGACACATTGTAAATCAAGGCATCTATGTGTGGTGGTGCATCAAAAACCTGAAACCATCAGGCCCTTCCCGGGCAGGTGGAAGAGGCACAGGGTGCCCCAGCACAATGCGTGGATGTGGGATGTGTCCTCACCCTGAATACCTGCCCTGGAAGCCTTGAAAGCCACAGCCCTGCCCTTCATCACCCTAGTGGGAAGCTAGACAGGGAACCATTAGGACAACGTTTCAGGGAGTACAGGTCCCCGCCCTCCCAGACGAGCCTGAGTGTGGACACCGACCTGGTTCCGCCCAGCACACGCTGTCTGTGGTTTCATGGTGCACCCTCCCACTGCACATCCAGGCGAGCCACATGCTGCTGAGTGCACTGCAGAACTGGTTCTGCCTCATCCAGCAAGACCACTGCTCTGGGCATGTCCTGCGTCCCCTGCTGACCATCTGCCCCCAGGTGGGGAGCTTCTTCCAGAGCCCTTGAGTTTAAGGGGGCACCTCTCTGGTTGGAAACCCCTACTTAAAGAGGCAGACTTAGTTTTCAGGCAGCGACCCCCAGGCTGTGCCCAGCCCATGGGAAACATACAGAATGCCTTCCTGCCCTGTCTGCGGGTCAGCTTAGGAATAACCCAGCCTCTTAGTGTCCGGTGGCTCCTCACTGGCACCATTCTACCTGATAACATTATCTGCTCCCCACCAAGAATCTGAGCTCCTTGACACACATACTCAGCTTATTCCCCACCTTGGTCCCCTTGCCCTGAGCAGGGCCACACACACAGAGGCTGCATTCTGGGAGGGCACAGTATTGATCAGGGCAGGCTGAGTGATCAGCTGGCTGCCTATACAGATCTGAGGCTGGACACGTGTGCTGGGTGGTGAATGGAACTGGGCTGCTGGGGGTGACCCACTTTTCTGAGATGAGATGACCTCTGGCCTGAGGACAAGGGGTGCAGTATTGACACCACAGCCCAAGCGCCCCCATCACAGCACCACCCAGCACCACTGCGTCTGCCCCAGCTGTCCTATCAGCCTACCTGTGCACCCCTCCTGCATCCCCAGAGGACAGAGGCAACCAAGCATTGGCCTGGGCAGCCACCAGACCATAGGAGGAGGCCTGAAGCTGTAGCCGTGAGATGCACTAACCCTTGGTGAGGAAGGTAATCCTTTTTTCTCTCTCAATCCTTTTAAAACTTCAAGGAGAAAATCCTGGTTTGATGCCAACGTGGCTCTCACCCTGTCTAGCAGGCGCTATTCCCTACATTTAACCAAAAGCAAGTGGCCTTGCCTGGCCCTCCGCAGATGCCAGTCACTAGCTAGCAGCAAAAGGAGTTCCTTTACACTGCTTCAGATTTTATATTGCTTCTGTCTGTGGTGAGTGACTCTGGCTTTCCATTTCAAATGGAAATGTGAAGTACATTTATTTAAGTATAAAGGCGACTCAAGAAAAGCAGTAACAGCAGGTACTACCCAGACTTGGCCAGATTAGGCTACAGTTGACAGGTGCTTGGAGGGGGTGGGGGTCAGAGGATGTCGTGAGAGCTGAGCCCTGCAGACTCCCAGCAGATGACCCTGAGGAAGTCACCTCCTGTCTTTACGCCTCCATACAACTATGGCCCTCTCCCAGCCCTTCTCTTATGAGATGACAAGTGTGTAAGCCAGGCATTCACCCCTGCGGTGGAGCAGACAGGTGCTGGATGGAGATGCAGTGTCCCCAAGTATCTCCATCCGTGGTCCTCTGGGCCCAGGTCTCCGTGTGCCTTAGATAAGGAGCCACCGCCGCCGAGCCACAGCCAGATCCAAAGCCCTCTGCCCAGCCCACTGTGCCTGGCTGCCTGGGATAGCCCCTCCCAGGAGCCCAGCCCACAGCTGCCTCTGATCTTTCATGGACACACATGGAAACAGCTCCATGGAGAGTCTGGGGGACTCAGGACAGCAACCAGCCCACCAGGGCAACATGTGCAGAACTGCCATAGAGAGGGAGAGACGCACAGTCACGGGGCTGCCCATGTCATTTCGCTCAGAGCAGACAGAGGACTGGGCAGTGTGAAGGGCACCTGGCTCCCCAGAGACCGGAGGCCACTGCCGAGAAGGCCCCTGCGGGCCTGGGGCCAGGCTCTGGGAAACCTAATGAGGGGATGCGATGCTTGGGCAGGAAAGGAACAGGCAGTATGTCAACTGAAAGTAAGCCTGATTTCAGCAACCAGGCGTAAGAGGGCAGTGGAGAATACTTCCTTATTAAGAGGGGAGAAAGGCTGATGATCAGCAGTGGCCATGGGCACAGGCTTTTCCGGACCTTCGGTTTCTGAAATAGAGGCACGATGGGAGTTGACATGGGGACAGCAGTTCCAATGGGCCGGGGCAGGACCCACTCTTTAAAAGAAGAAGATAGAAATGCTGTGGCTGAGCGTCAGCCCACGAGCTCCCACACGGGCCTGGAGGCTCGGGGCACCAGCCAGGAGCAGAGTCAGGTGTGAGCTGCCCTCATGCCCCAGGCGTAGGCTCAGGGCACCCCAAACACATTTCCTGAGATGGCGGGCTGTGGGGCTTCCCGGTCCTGCCACTGTGATCTGCTGCCAGCCCACCCTCCCTTTCTCTCCTGGTCACTGCAGAGCAGTCACTGGGTGCCAGGGTGGAGCTGGCAGGTGCAAGGGCCACTACTGCCAGGGTGGAAGGCATCTGAGCAAGCTGGGGGCGGGGGGCCAATGCTGAGTCATAGCCCTGCTGGGGATGCGCCAGGGGACTCTGGGGCAGGTGGGATGGAGCAGGCCTGTTGCTCCGAGATGGTCTGTGAGTCCTGCTGCCCTTCCCAGGTCAGCCCCACTGACCACCACATTGCAGCTCCAGGGCCTTAGGCTGAGGCAGGGGCTGGCCAGGAACCTTGAAGATTCAGAGTATGTTGTATCTGGAGAGACCTGGGAGCCCGAAGGTGCACTGGGGGACCAGCCTTGCTTTGCCTGCCACCTCTTGGGGTCCTACCCCCATCCCTAGCAGGGTTGACCATCTGTGTGGCCTCTGCTCAGGCCTGAGACATGATCGTGCCTGTCCAGCCATACTCAGTCTGGGGACAGTATGTGTTCTCATGAGCCCAGATGGCCTTTCTGGCAAGAGTCTGCATGTTAAACCCTCACCCTATCCTGGCTTATCCTTTCTGGGGGTCTAAGGTCAGCATGGGCAGGCCTTGGTATGAGGTGGAGAGTGAGGGGCTGGGCTGCTGTCCCTGGGGAAGTGGGGCACAGTGATGAGGGAGGTTGGCCAGTAAGCTGATAAGTCTTCTCATCCTAGAGTTCCCCTGGCTTAGTCCAGCTTGGGCACTGACACCTTTGGTGACCTTGGCTGTGAGCCATCTTCCCCTGCCAGGGCGGGGGGGAGGGGGTGGTGAGTCTGTGTGTGCTGGCTATTATGAAGGAAGCCCTGAGCAAGGCTTTTTGGTAAAAGGGTGGGAGGCATGAGAGCAGGTTGGTGGGTGACGCCCCCCAGTCCATGGCAGGCTGAATCACCCAAGCTCTGTGCCCACATGGGCTGAGCCTCCAGGGATTACACCTGTGGAGAGCAGTGGCTTCCAGAGCAGAGGGGGTCTAGGATGCCAAGGCCCTGCGAAGGTGGCCATACAGTCCCTCCATGACCGTGTCCCCCTGCCCTGGGCTGTCACCCTCTGGGGGAAGGGACAGTATAGCACGGGGCTGGCTTCAGGCAGGGAAGTGAGTCAGGAGGTCTATTAAGGGCTGGGATGGAGCTTGTCAAGAGCCTGCCGCCAAGAGGAGCTGTTTCCCGGAACCATTGGGAGGAGGCAGCACAAGCCCAGCCCATAGGCCCCCAGCCCTGGGCGGCACATGCCTCAAGCACTACTTGTGGGTGGACCGGGGGCAGGGGCCAGGCAGGGTCTCCCTGATACAGTCCACACACCTGTACTGAGCCCCTGCCACGTGCACAGCAGGGTCCTGCTCTACAGGGACAGCCATGCCTGCCCAGCCTGCTGGCCAGGCCCTGGGTGCCCACAACATCTCCCTGCTCCCACCAGCCACCACTCCAGCACCAAGCACTATCCATTGTACAGCCCACGCGCCTTGCAGAGCCGCTCACTACATCCCCCTCCCCCTAGCCCACGACGGGGTGTTGCCCCCTCTCACCCAGATGTCTGCATGCAGGAGCCTCCCCTGGCCTGGCCTCAGCCGAGCAGCCAGAGGATACTGGCGACACTTAGGGCAGGTCACAGCACTGCTCACCCAAACCCTGGCTGGCTCCCAACTTGCCCTTTCGGTGACCTCCTACCCCCACCCTCAGCACCAGCCACATCGCCTCCTTCCTGTCCCTCAGACAGAGAAGTATGTTCCTGCCTCAGGGCCTTTGCACTGGCAGTTCCTTCCTCTCAACTGCCTCCATCACCACCTGCTCACACTCATCCCCCACTGAGCAAGAGGCCAGTGCCACCCACCTGCACAGACTTGCAGCCTGGCAAGAGCTCCGTTTCCATCATAGAACAAACACCTTCTGTCACTCACTTTTTATTTACTGTCCGTGATCTCACTCCTGCCCTCCATGCCTAAGCAAATGCAAGGACTGGATCTTCACCTCATTCAGCAGGCCCCCCTCCCAGGCTCAAAGCCACGGGTACTAGAGAGCCCCTGACTCAACCCCCTCAGCCGGGTTGCACACCACAGCCAGTCCCTCCTCTCCATGGGCTGCTCTGCTCCTGGGACACCGCGTGCAACCACACACTCCTGTAGCTGCACACAAACACATCCGTTGGGTCTACATGCACACACATGTGCATGGGGCTGTGTGTGCACGTGAGCAGGCATGACCACATTGCTCCCCAGCCCAGAAATTGCTCATGGGTCCCCAGGGCCTGACCCAGGAGCCCTCATCAGAGTGCTGCTGGGCGTGGCTGGAAATCTCAGAGGGAAAGAGTGTACAGGGAAAGGAGGAACGTGTACAAAGGCCCAGTGGTGTATTTGTGGGGAGGTGTTAGGGATGGGAGAGACACTGCGGTGTGACTGGGGAAGTGGAGGAAAGTCCAAGGGGCTGGACACAGAGAAAAGGAAGGGGCAGGGCAGACCAGAAGCCCACCTGGGACCTTGGTCTTCACTGAAGACAAGCAGAAGCCACTGAAAGTTTTAAGCCACGTGTGCGGGTCCGTGCAGATGTGTGTGTGCACCCAGGGCCCTGCACATACCTGTGAGAATATATAGGTGCACACATGGGTCTGTGTGGTTGCTTGTGTGCATCTGCCCACATCATAAGCAGCTCAGGACCAAAGCTGGGTGGGTGCATTTCACCCTCCTCAAGATGCAGCAGCAGGCTCAGGGCCACTGTGGCAGGGTTCGACCCCAGGGTGGAAGCTATAGGGTTGAAGGAGGCGTAGCACCTGGCACTGGGCCCTGCCCAGGGACGCTGTCTTCTCACAGCTAGAGGCCAGCCTAGAGTGCCCTCTCATGGGGGTGGGGGGTGAAGCCAGGATGTGGCACAGGCTTGCCTCTTCCTCCCGCATCACAAGGCCACCCTGCTTTTCAGGAAATCCCAGCCAGCAAAGGAGACAGCCATGTATGAGCTGACCCATGAGGAACAGGCCAAGCTCCATGCAGAAGCCAGGCAAGAGGAGCCACACACAGTGGCCCAGGAGAAGCCAGGGGCTGTGGAGCAAGCCTGGAGCTCCCCAAGGCCCAGGTGGAGGGATCCAGAGCCATCACGTGCCATGTGAGGAAGTGACAGCGTCTCAGCCTGGGTTGCCCACGAGCCCCACACCATCATAGACTTATATCTGGGATTCCCTTGTCTCCTGTCTGGACCAGACGTTGTCCCAAGAGAGGGGTCACTGCAGGTGTCCCCGAGGCAGCTGGGAGCCTGCTTTTCTTAGGTGGCAGAAAATAGCTTGGGGGGCTTATTTAGGAGGAACCTGCTCTGGGTGGTCTTTGTCCTTGACACGGACCAGCTTAAAGGGAATCAGTTGGGCCACTGGGACCTGGCTGTTTCTCATATTTTAAAACACTAGAGAAAAACAGCGATGATGTGGGGGACATCCCCCAGCCCGGCTGGATGCTGCCTCTGACGGGAGGCTGCTGGCCTGCTATGGAGTTGACAGCACCAGCAGGCAGCCTGGCCCAGGTGCCCCAGCAACAGCTGGGGTGTAGGAAGCTGCCCCGAGTGGTGGGATGAGAGCTTTGGATGCCTTTCCACATGCAGGGGACTGTTAGGTCATCAACAGAGGTGCAGAAGCAGCCACAGGGCCTGTCTTCCATGCACTGACAGCCCATGGCGGAGAGAGGCAGTTCCCGGGTGTGATGAGAGGCAGGACCTCTTGAACACCATGCTATTAGTTTACAAGCCCTTATTCCATCCAAAGTTCATTGAAGGAAATACAGGAAATGCAGTGAAATTCAAAGAAGCAAGCAATCTCTTATGATTCTACAACCTAGAACTCACTGCCGCGTGGAGAATGCCATCCCAGACCTCTGCCTACACGGTGCGTGCGTGTGTGCACATGTGTGCCACACACCTTACACTGAATCACGGTGTGTGTGTGATTACACTAGCAGGTGCCCTGCCAGCCCCTACTCTGTGCCAGGGCTGAGGTCAACTCAAGGCTTCTGTTCTCACATGTAATTTTCCAGCTTTGTTGGGACTGGGCTGAATGACCGTTTCATCACTGCTCTCAGCAGATAGATTTCTGGGCGCTCCCTGTGCCTGCCTGGCAGGTGGGACTACAGTGAAGTGGGACATTCTTCAGCCTCTCCGAGTCCGGTTCCTTCCCTCCCTCCCTCCTTCCACCACTAGCACTTACTAGGCACCTGCTGTGTGCTGGGCACTGCTCTGCTCCTGACACAGGGCTGAGCAAGGACAGCCATCTCCACTGGCCCTCTGGTCAGGGTACAAGGGGCATCAGCATACAAGGTCACGTCGTAGGTCACACAGTAGCTGAAGGCAGCTGTGGAAGAGGCTAGTGGGCTGGGTGTCACAGTGGCAAGGACAGCGGGGCAGTGACTGCTACAAGCTTGCTGAGTCTCAGCTCCTCACAGAGACCTGTGACTGGCCTGAGACAGCCAGTGACATGCCTGAGGCCACACAGCCCAGGAGGAAGGGACAGTGCTGTCCAGGGCCAGTGAGGGGTGAGACTGACCACCTTGAGAGCCATGGGAGCCCTCAGGGTTTGACCAAGGGAGCGAGGCAGCACCAGAGATGTTCACTGAGCCCTCACCTCACAGGCTGGTAGGTTTGGGGAGCGGGGAGAGTGAAGGAGACCACAGTTGCTGACGGAGGACAGGACTGGGAGTGGGATGACAGGGAAGCTGGAGATGACGAGCAGAGGTTGGCAGGCGAAGTTCCGGGTGCCAGTCACACCAGGAGTGAGCTTGGGCTCTTGTCTCTGTCTGCCTCAGGGCTTCCCACCCCAGGGCCTGTGAGAGAGGTGATAGGGACATCAGGGGTCAGTGCTGGCCATGGGGAAGGACAGGGAGGCTGTGGAGGCCGCTGGGCAGAGACAGAGGTGAGAGAAGGAACGGAGGAGGTGTGCCCATGAGTGTGACGGGGGCAGATGCCACCCTGGGCTCAGTCGGGGGTTAGAATCCTGAGCTTTGAGCAGCCTGCGCAGACACCCAGAAGGTCATAGGGCTATTGTGGAGTGTGGCCAGAGGTGGCTAACGGGGAGCACAGACACTGAGGCCTTGCCCTGGGGCTAAGCACAGCTGCTCCCTGTGATGAACAGGCAGGCTGGTGGGTGACAGACTCAGCCTGGAGCTGGGGAGGCCTCTGGCCCACCCTACCTTTCCTGGACTCAGATGACTGCTGCCCTGGGGAGCTGCTCTGACCTCTCCCTCTCCTGCCTTCCCAAGTGGACATCACCCCAACACGCTGTGCTCAGGCCCAAACTTGCCTCCCACCTAACTCTGCTCCCTACCCATCTAGTGGATACCAGGGCCTCAAGGGAAACAGAGCCAGGCTTCTCCCTGGCCAGTGCACGTCCTGCCCATGAGAGCAGTGGGGACCCAGCTCCCATGGGTGTAGTCAGTCAGGGAAGCCAAGGCCAGGATTCTACTGCAAAACAGGATGAGCTCCATTAGCACCCTCCAAGACGAGGTTCCCAGGTGGTACCACAGTGTGGTTACTTCACTGAGTCCTAAACAGACACAGAGACCAAGGCTCAGGGAGGGCGAGGCCATGGGCCTGGTGGGCAGGAAGGGGTGGTGGAGGTGAAGCCAGCGCTGGGGCTGGGCGGGTGGAGGCCTCGCTCACGCCCTTCTCCTCCCTGCGCACCTGGCTACAGGCTGACGGCCAGGTGGCAGCAGGCGTGTTTGTCATGCTGCAGCTTGGACACAGCCCCTGCAGTGCTCCGTGGAAAAGAGGGGGTCTGACGGACAGTTCCCAGCCTGCTCTCTGGGGAGGGCTGTGGCTGCTCTGCTTTCCGGTCCAGCCTGAGGTGGGGCCGCAGGAGGAGGCTCACGCTGTTCTCTGTCTGGCAGGTGAAGGGCTGGATGCCCGGTGGGAGCAGGAGCAGCCTGAGGCAGGGGGGCCGCAGGGAGCACACGCGGCACCGGCGACCAGCTCTCCAGCCGTGCTCAGCAGCATTGCCACAGCAACCAGCGGCCAGACACACGGGGACCGAGGACAGGGAATGACTCCGGCAAATCAGACCACACCGCCAACAAGGGAGGTGGAGTGTCACTAGAGGGGAGGGGCGGCCACCACCCACTGCAGAGAGCCATGCCCGCCAGAGAAGAGGCCCTGGGGCAGGGGCTGCGGCGGTGCTCGGCCTCACGCCCCAGCCAGCACTGAGCACTTCCAGGGCAGCTGGGCTCCCATCTGCTGGGCGCGCCAGCCCAGGCTTCAGCGTCCCCCACTGCAGCCGTCTTTCCTGGTGGCCAGGCGAGCAGGCAAGAGGGAAAGGCACCCCGTCCCGTGCTCCACACCTGGGCCTGCGGCTGCCGGACCATGGGATGTCGGCAAAGCTCAGAGGAGAAAGAGGCGGCACGGCGGTCCCGGAGAATCGACCGCCACCTGCGCTCGGAGAGCCAGCGGCAGCGCCGCGAAATCAAGCTGCTCCTGCTGGGCACCAGCAACTCGGGCAAGAGCACCATCGTCAAGCAGATGAAGATCATCCACAGCGGCGGCTTCAACCTGGAGGCCTGCAAGGAGTACAAGCCCCTCATCATCTACAACGCCATCGACTCGCTGACGCGCATCATCCGGGCCCTGGCCGCCCTCAGGATCGACTTCCACAACCCCGACCGCGCCTACGACGCCGTGCAGCTCTTCGCGCTGACGGGCCCTGCGGAGAGCAAGGGCGAGATCACGCCGGAGCTGTTGGGCGTCATGCGGCGGCTGTGGGCCGACGCCGGGGCCCAGGCCTGCTTCAGCCGCTCCAGCGAGTACCACCTGGAGGACAACGCGGCGTACTACCTGAACGACCTGGAGCGCATCGCGGCACCTGACTACATCCCCACCGTGGAGGACATCCTGCGCTCCCGGGACATGACCACGGGCATCGTGGAGAACAAGTTCACCTTCAAGGAGCTCACCTTCAAGATGGTGGACGTGGGTGGGCAGAGGTCGGAGCGCAAAAAGTGGATCCACTGCTTCGAGGGCGTCACAGCCATCATCTTCTGCGTGGAGCTCAGTGGCTACGACCTGAAGCTCTACGAGGATAACCAGACGGTGAGTGAGCCTGGGTTTTCCTCTGCTTGCTGCCGCTGTCCTGGGCTCCTGGAAGCCGGTGAGCTCCTGGGGGTGAGAAGAGGCTGCAGCTGGGAGGGGAACCGGGCACAGGCTGGCCTTGCTGTGGTGACCAGGAGGTCAGGCTCCCTTGAGGAGGCATCACTGTGGTCAGAGGCCTTGGGGCTGATCGGGCTTCAAGGCCAAGTCGGGTGCCCAAGCTGGGGCCTGGGGATGGCCCATGGCGCGTCTATAAGCCACCCCGCAGCTGCCAGTCACACAGTCTCACTCACTGGACACTCTGGGCTGCTGCCCATTTGCGATGCTGTGCCCAGAGGCCTTTCTAGCCTGGATCTAGTGCCTGTCACATCTGTCACCTCCAGAGCAGACGCGGTGAATCCCCTCCGCAACAGGCCTGGCTCCTGACCCATCCACTGGCAGTTTGTCCCCACAAGTGTGCCAGGACCCAGGAGGGTTGGTCCCATGTCTCACGGACGGCTTTGGCCGTCACCTCTGCTCTCTGAACCTGTCTGCCCTACTTTAGCACCATGCGTGCTTCTGGGTAGAGATGTCCCGAGGCAGCTCCAGCAAGACGGGGGTGCATCCTCATACTGTGCGCAGGGAGCAGAATGGAGTCTGTTGATGGGCGTGGACACCATGAGACCTCAGGGCCATGCCTGCTGCTAGGAGGTCAGCCTTGGACATTGGGGCTCCTGGGGGGCAAGGCTGTTCTGGGCTCTCACAGGTTCCCTGTGTTAGACTTCATGGATACCCTGGCCTAGGACCCTCCCCCGACCTAGGTGACCATGCCCTGATAGACTCTTGTTTCAACAACCCCCAAGTGACCACCACACCCCTGGACTCCACAGAGGGAGTCCTGGCTCATGAGGCAAGGACACTTATCAGTTCTAGCCACCTTCCCTGGCTGTAGGTGGCACTGCCCTTGTGAATGTGGGCCCATGGTTCCCAGGGCGCATGCTCGGGGCAGTGGCCAGGCTGCCTCCATTTGGGGCATGGAGGCCACAAGGTGAGAGAGGACAAGGCCTGGCCAGGCATCCACTGTTGGTCCATACAGCAGTTTGGCAAATTTGAGAAGTTGCTGCCAGCACTGGTATCCTTGCAGTGTGTAGACCCTGGGGACAGCTGCTGTCCTGGAGCCCCATCTCGATTCCACGAGTTTGGCAGTGATGGGGTTAAGAACTGTTTGGAGGGCATGACCCCAGGGCCTGGGCTTGAGGTCCCAGTGCTGGAACTCGGTAAAGGAGGTGGCCTTGGGTAGGCATTGGGATTCTTCTGAGGACCCTTGTGTGGAGATGAGGGCTTGGGCATGAGGTAGGCACAGGCCAAGGGAGACCTGGCCCAGCTCTGAGCTCCGAGCTGGTGGGGCTTTGAGATCGGAGTTGCTAGAAAGGGCAGGCCCAGCCAAGCCAAAAGCCAAGCACCCAGTGGGTGGCAGGAGCCAGGAACAGCAGTGGCAGAGGCTGTGGTGGGTGAGGGGCAGGCTATCCCACACACTAGAGATTTTGTGCCAGGCAGGAACCCTGAACTAAGTCCCTGAATCTGCCCTTAAGAGAGAAGCCTTTGACCCAGCGTGTAGGGGGAGTGGGACGAAAAGGAGTCCACGAGGGAGCAGGAAGTGAGGCTGTAAGTTCTCAGGGGAGAGCAAGGATACTCATGGGCTGACCCTGAGAGTAGGGATCCTCCATGGGAGATGACGTCCCAGTCCCCCACTGTGGAGCACCAGCATCCAGGGCCATTTCTTCTACATGCTGTCGTAAGGCCAGCTTTCTAACTTAGGGCCTGGATAGCTCCAGGCTGCGGCCCTGGTGCCAGGAGCCTGCATGTTCTGTGAAGAGAGGATCTGTGACTCCCATCAGGCAGCCTTGGAGGCAGGGCTCACCCCTCCCCTCCATGCACGGGGCCCTCCTCGAATCTGTGCCCAGGAGGGACGATGGGTGGCTGCATGCAACTCTGCCTCCACTGGAGGTGGGACAAGCCTGTAGCCCACTGTGGTCCTCCTGCTCCCAACTCTGTGTCTGTGAGCCATCTCCAGACTTCTGGCCCCTCCTAACTCCACGTGGTTCTGGTAGAAGACATGTCCTAGCAGACCAGTGAGGTCAGGCTCCCTGAGGAGGCATCGCTGTGGGCAGAGGGCTTGGAGCTGACCCAGCTTTGAGACAAAGTGAGGTGCCCAGGCTGGGCCCTGGGGATGGCCCATGGAGCGTCTCCAGGCCAGCCCACAGCTGCCAGTCACACGAGCTTGGGCAGTTGATGCCACACTCTGGGCTACTGGCCATTTATGCTTCTGTGCCCAGAGGCCTTCCCAGCCTAGAACTAGTGCCTGTCTCATCTGTCACCTCCAGAGCACATGTGGTGAATTTCTTCAGCACCAGACATGGCTCCCGACCCATCCATCGGTGGACTTTGCCCGCAGGTCCCATGTTGCATGGGGAGCTTTGGCTGTCACCTCTGCTCTCTGAAGCTGTCGAGGAGGAGGTAGTCCAGGTTTCCTGCTGGTGACCCTCAGGGCTCTGCTCGTCCAGGGCCTGCCACCTTGCTGCCTGTGTCCTTTCTCCCTTCCAGCCATGGCCAACTTGCTTCACTCCCACAGTGCAGTTCTGTCCTGTCTCTAGCTCATGCCACTGTCCTCAGGTCTCATTCCAAACGCGACCTCCTGAGGACTTCTCTGTCCCCAGCCCTGTGCCTGCACAGGCCCCGACAGGCTGGGTGGGCTTTACATCCCAGGCCCCCCCTCCCGGCCTGTCCTTGTGGGGAGCCACAGGGCACAGCCCTGGGCAGGGACAGCAGCCCTGGCCTGGCCATGGGGATGTGACTGTGGGCATTCAGGCCATTTTCCAAAGGGAAGGACTGGCAGTCAGGTGCACCCCTCCGCCATCACCCTGGCCTCTGCTGACCTGAGCAAGCAATTGTTCACCAGAAAAGGAAATTCTTGATGAGAAACCCAAGCAAGGCTGGAAATTCACTGGATTCTAAATGGTTCTGACCTTTCATGCTCTACCAGTAATATCTGAGGATGGAAAACAAACAGGCTGCGAGGAAGACAATATCCTCCTGTGATTCTCAGCCCTCCTGCCGCTGGCTGGCCCCTGGGGCGGTGCCAGCAGTGAGGACAGACCACCTCTTCCATGACCAGCTTCCCTCCAGCCAGGCCAGGGCTAGCACAGAGCTGCCACTCTCTGCCTTCTCCTTCTGGTGTATCACGAACTGTCCTCCCTGGGCCCCATCAAATGCAAGTCAGCCAAGAACGGGCCATGCTGGTTTTCGCAAATAAGCCAGGGGTTGGTGCCAGGGCTGTAGATGCAGCTCCTCTAGAGCTCTCCTCCCTTGCTCTGCTTGCAAGGCCTCGTCCTCCCTGATGGAGGCTGGCGGCACCTCCCCGCCCCCACGCCCATTAACGACGGAGTCACAGCCCCCTGGCCCACCCGCTGCCTTTTGCGTCAGCACGTTACCAAGGAGAACATCAGCGTTTCTGGGCTCCCAGGTGTGAGGGCTGCAGTGAGCACAGGGCAGCGCAGGAAGGGAAGGCAAGTGGTTCCTCAGCATCCCAGGCCAGGCACTGAGCAGGTGGGGAGCACTACACGCCTTTGGCTGCATTTCCCACTGGAGTCCAGAAGGACCCAGTGGACCCTCAGCCTGAACAGAGCCTCACCCTGCAGTCACCCCAATTCTATAAAGCCCACTGCTTTGTGGGGCTCCTCTGACAGCCCAGGAGGCCTAAACATGGCCCAGGGGGATTTTCACCTGGCTGATCCTGTGGGGCAGCAGCACCACCTGTCATCTCTGTCACAAGTAGGGACACTGGGGCTCAGGTATGGGAGCGGCAGTGGCTGGCGACCTATCTCCACTGAGTCCCCGCACAAGGACAACCTGAGAGGCCACATGCCCTCACCCAACAGGGGCTCTGTGCCTCCTATTTGCACAGTTGACAGAGAATGTTACTCTGTGGCCTCAGGAGGACTGTGGAAAAGGAGTAGAGTAGCCGGCACCCACTGGCCCACATGGATGGACAAATTCAGGTGTCTGTGACCAGCAGGGCACAGGTCCTCACATACCCACCAGCGGTGCCTCAGGCATCAGGGGACCCCGAGCACCATTGTGGGGAGGCAGGCACCTGTCCCTGCCATGGAGATCAGCCAGTGCTCTCTGCCAGCTGCAAGGGACTCTTCAGGAGGCTCAGGTTGAAATGGTTATAAAGTCTTGAATGCTGTCATGTAGAAGCCCATAGGGTGGTCGCTGCCCAGTTCCAAATGGAGTGGTCAGCATTCCCAGCCCTGTGGTGGACCCTTTTTTGCCTACTGTGTACCTGATGTGCACATGCAGGGCACAGGCTAAAGCCAAGGCATAAGGGTGAGCCTGGCTCCTGATGGCACAAGGAGTCGGGGCAGGGAGACAGTCACACCAGTATTTCCACAAACCCTTGAGCTGCCAGTGACACCTGCTCCCTCTTTCCAGAGTTGGCAGGCGGCGGGTCCTAGGTTGTCCCCATTTTGCTTTCACTTGGGCCCCACACGCAACCTGGGCTGCCACTAGGCTCACCATAGGAAGCCTGGCAGCCCTGCTACTTATCCAAGAAACATTAGTCAACATGTGTCAGGAGGGTCCCCAGGGGGATGGATAGGACACAGGGACACGTCTTGGCAGGGGCCACGTTCTACAGGTGCTGGTGTTTCAGCAGCAGACTTCAGGCAGGTGGCCTCTGCCCAGCCCTGGCCAATGACCCCTTATTGTGGTACCCTTGGCTCCCCAGGTAGCACCTCCCCACTCCTAGGCAGGTCAGTAGCCCCAGCACGTGACAAGGGCAGGCCCCTACCTATCCTGTATAGCCTGTGCTCTGGGGCAAAGGGCTTGGTGCAAAGCAGGGGCTCACAGACTAGAGTGGCTGGGAAGTGGGGAAGCTCGGGAAAGATTGGAGTTCCAGGGCCCTGGCCTGACTGCAGAACTGCTGCGACACTCAACCATGCCAGGGGATACCCCATCAGTGCCAGTCCCAAATAGGGGTATGTGCAGTGTGCCATGAGGATGTGAGTGTGTACCTGCCACCCTTGCACTGTGGTTTGTCATTTAGCCCCCAAAGGGAGCTTCTATTAGTGCTTTAAAAATGGCATTTGGGGCGGCACCTGTGGCTCATTGAGTAGGGCGCCAGCCCCATATACCAAAGGTGGCAGGTTCAAACCCAGCCTCGGCCGAACTGCAAAACAGAAAAATAGCCGGGCGCTGTGGCGGGCGCCTGTAGTCCCAGCTACTGGGAGGCTGAGGCAAGAGAATCGCCTAAGCCCAAGAGTTGGAGGTTGCTATGAGCTGTGTGACACCACAGCACTGTACCAACGGCGATAAAGTGAGACTCTGTCTCTATGAAAAAAAAAAAGGCATTTAGACCAAGCATGGTGGCTTACACCTGTAATCTGAGCACTTTGGGAGGCTGAAGCACGAAAAGCACTTTAGCCCAGGAGTTCAAGACCAAGCTGAGCAACATAGTGAGATCCTGTCTCTACAAAAAAATTTAAAAGCTGGTGTAATGGCATGAGCCTGTAGCCCCAGCTGTTCCAGAGGCTGAGGCAGGAGGACCACGTGAGCCCAGGGGTTTGAGATTGACGGGAGCTATGATGATGACACTGCACTCTGGCCCAGGTGACAGAGACCCTGCCTCTTAAAACAAAAATGGAGTTTAAACAGTTATGTCATAAAATGGCATGTTAAGGGTGACACAGGTTGTGTGCAGTTAAGGTAGGCTTTCACCTGTTGATAGCAGAGCTGGTTATATTTGTCCGGCAGGAATTACAAGTGGGACATGAGCAGATGAGGGTAACACCCTCTCCCTGGGGTACTGGGGCTCACATTCGGAAGGTACCTTGCAAATCCCTTAGTGCCCTTAACCAGCCAGCTTTGCGAATGAGAAGGCTTAGAGAGGTTCCTTGCATGCCTCAGGGCTGAGTCACTGGAGGGATGGCCCTGGGGGATTCCAGCAGTCTCCTCCCCACCCTGCCAGCCCCTGTGGGTGCAGGGCTGCTCTATGGAGGGCTGTGGGGATAGATAGGGTTCCGCTCTGGGAGCTGCCATGTGGCCAGCCTCCCTTCAGGTGAGAGGCACTGCTCCCTCCTCCACCCCCCTGGCCCAGACAGTGGCAGGACCACAGGAGCCCCAGCAGAGCACATGCCCGCTGCCTCCAGCTCCTGACAAAGATGAGGGCATAGCTCCAGGAAAGGCATCCCATGCTGAGAATCCTGCCAGAAGCCCACTGCCCTTCCCCCACCACATGCTGGTCTCCCAAGCGGTCCCTCCTGATGTCGCAGTGTGACAGGGACACATGCAATTTGTCCGCGGCATCTGCAAGTAACCACAACCCTGGAGCAGCAGAGACCTCCTGACCAGAGGCAGAGCCAAACTAGCAGAGGGGACTGGTCCCTAGGACTGTATGGCCCCCACAGCAGCACAGCTCTGAGAGGCTCCACGGAGCAGGTGGCAGAGAGGGCCAGGCCCACAGCAGGGTGCAGCAGTCCACACAACATGATCTGCACAGCTGGCCTCCCCCTCAAAGCTTGTTACTCTTCCCAACACGCACCCACGGTTGGACAACCATTGGCAGAGAGTTGCCACTGGCCCTTGGGAACAGCCCCTCTCTGCCTCTGTGCAAGCTTCCCATCCACACTCCCCGGCTCCATTACCGTACACTTAGCCTTAACTGGGGCTGGGGCCATCTGGTCCCCACTCCGCAAATGATGGTGTCTTTTGGCTCAGGTCTTCCCATGAGTCCCATGGAGTGCTGGCTGTAGCCCAGGATCGGCAGAGAGAAGGGCAGGGAGGGGTGGAGGAGGCAGCATCCCGGCACCTACTTGAAGGCTTTGCCAGCACCTCAATTCCTTGGGTTTGAGATCTCCCTCCCTCTGCTTCCCAGGGGACACAGCCACAGCCCTGTCAATAGCAGTTTCTTGCGTCTCTACTCTGTCGTGCTACAGGCTTCTAAGAGCAGGGCCATTTTCTTAGCCCCCTCTATGCAGTAGCACCTTGCTCTAGGGAGGTCAAAGGTCAGAGGTTAGCCATAGGCAACAGGAGGCGAGGCCAGGGCTCAGACTGTCCTTTGCCTTATACCAGCCCCACCTCCTCATCCTCATGACCTGGCTCTGTCATTCAGTGCACTAGCCGTCCCTCTATGTCACTAGAGGCCACCCCCTGAGCACAGGTTGTCACTGAGCACATCTGGCCTGTATTTCTCACAAGAGCCAATTTTTCAGTTTTTAGGGCATTTGGGATCATATCTGTATCTTCAAATCAGCTAGGTGGGAGTAATCACACCCCAGAAACGGGCAGATGCTACAAGTCAGTTCTCCCAGAGCCCCACCTGCAAGCCAGTTGTCAAACATTTACCGGCATCCACAGCCAGTGACTCCCAGGCCTGGCTAGGAGAGCCTGCCTCAAGGCAGGGCAGTTACTGGTGTGTTAGAGGATCCACTGCAGCCCTCGGTTTAAAGAGCCAGACGGTGTCCTTGTCCCTCCAGCCCTCTTCTGTGGTTCCCAGCACTGGCCCTGTGACTTTATCAGGAAGGCACCCTTGCGTATGTAGTGTATGCAGGCCCTGGACCCAATGAGCTCATAGTCTGGGAACAGAGGTGGTCCCAGGCGATGAGAAATGGACAGCTAGGCATGACATCGAGCAGCCCCTGGAGCATCTAAGTGTCCGAGGAGACCCTCAGGCTGGCTCCCTCAGTACTGCTTATACTGGCCTGGAGGCCCCCCCTATGGAGAAGCAGGTTACGTCCAGAGAAGCCAGGAGGGCATCCCTCTGCCTCCAAGACCAATTTTCAGGGAGAATGGGGGCCTAGACTCCAGGATCTGGCTTGGGTGGATAGAATCTGATGTGGACCTTACAGAGTTTAGTCAGGGCTGTGGGAGGGATGGAGGCACCCTGCAGAGGCAGGACCAAGGGGATCATTTAGGGGACCATGGAGAGCACCATGCTCAGTACCCTGCATGCAGAGCTGAGGCACTGGGTACCTGCAGTAGGGGCCAGGGAGGTCCCCCAGGCAGGGCAAAGCCCCAAGTGCCACGTCCATGCCCCAGCAATGGCCCAAGTTAGGCGGTGCTGTCTGAACCCCCTGTGGGGGCAGAGTTAGGGTTCAGCCCTGGGCCTCTCATTCTTCAGCCTTTCAACCCTTGCTGTGCCATGGGTTCACACTGATGCTTATGGTGATGCCCCCCTCCAAGTTGTACCAAGAGCTTCAGGGCGGAGCTGCTTCCCACCCCACATCCGCTCAGCCTACCCAGGCCACTGGGTAATTAATTTACTGAGCACATTAGCTCTGCTTGTTACGCACACATGAGAACAGTGCTGGGGTTTAAGACACAGATTATTACTGTTTTATGGGATTTGTATAATCCAAGGACTGAAAAACAATTTTCCACTTATCTAGAAGAGACTCCAGAGTAGAGGCTGAGAGCACTGAGGGGCTCCTGGTACCTGGTGTAGATGGGGGGGCTTTGCCACCCCGAGGAGTCCCACACCTGGGCCTACACAATCTGAGAACAGGGTGAGGCCAGGCCGGCATCAGGTCTCCTGTCAGCAGGGCTCCCGAGGCCCACTGACTCCCACCGTGCAGAGAGACTGGATGGATGATCAGCTGGGGAGCAGGCAGGGATGGTCAGAATGGGGTGAAAGTCACCTCTTGTGGCTCCCAGCTGCACAGAGGACAAGTTCAAGCCAGCCCAGCTTGCCCTAATCCCCTCTGCACACCGGGGTGGTGCCCCCATGGCTCACGTGCTTTCTCTAATTTCATTAGTAATGAAACCAGTCAGCTGTGAGCCTCAGGCCAGCCCAGGGCCACAGCCCCACATACCTTTTCCTAGCCTGTGGTCACCTTAGGAGATGTCCAGCTGTGCCCTGAGGAGACCCAGCATAGCACAGCCGGACAAGTCCCCGCCCAGCAGGGCCACCTGGCCTCAGCAGCGACAGATGGGATCTGGAGAACCCGTGACCTGCTCAGAGCTCCCCAGAAACCACAGGCTCTGCCTCTTGTGTCCCAGAGCTCAGGAAGCCAGCTTGGAAAACAACACGTGGAAACAGCCGACCAAGGTGACCAGTTGGTAGGTGGCTCCCCACCCACAGCCCAGCAGGAAAGAATTTAAAAGGGAGCCATCTGGGTCGCATGACCATGGTCAGCGCCTGCCAGCTTCCCAGGTTCAACTCCTGCTTCTCTTTTAGCTTTGTCTAGTGAGAGAGGGACTCAGTCCCGAGTCAGCCAAACACCTGGGCCGTGGTGTGGACAAGCTCATCCAGCCTTTGCTTCCTTGACTATAAAGTGGGACCAGCTCAAGGTAGAAAAAGTGATTATAGAGAAACAGCCAGAAAGCCTAGTGTGGGGCATTTTGTCCTGTCTTTCTGTGGTCATGACCAAGCTTGACTCAGGACAGGCCAAGGTCATGCTGGTATCTGCTGTTACTGCAGGTGCACTAGGCCTCTAGGGGGCCCATAGCTCTAGGTGTGGCGCTGTGATGGAGCAGAGTGCAGGCTTGGAGTGTAGACCCGGAGGGGCTCAGCATGTCACCAAACTTCTCAGCCCAAACAGCCTTGCCCAGGGCCGGGAAAGACTGGGAATCAAAGGCCCACCTGCTATGAAGCCTACCAACCATTTAGGGTTCCTCTTTCAGACACTGCCACAGCCTCAAGGGACAGATGAGTGGTGTGAGGCCTGCCAAGGCCAGACCACCACAGAGCAGGCCAGGGCACTGGGACAGGTCCTCTGCCCCACTCCTACCATGGGCTGCCCCGTGCCCACCTGCAGGTGGCCCGCAGGATACAGCATCTCAGAGGGCTAGAGACCCCTACTGAATTAGGAATGGGGCAGCACTGGCCAGGAAGCATCCAGGGACATCCCAGCCCCCCAAGGGCAGGAGGCCTCTACCCACCAGCAAGGAGCCCATGGGGGCTGAGGGCAGGTTGACCACCCCACATACTTCTTGAGGGCTGCAGGAGACACCGTGTGACCCCCACCTGAGCTCAGCAGGCTGTGGCCATCAGATACTGACCATCCTGGCCTCTGGGCTTACCCTGACCCTGTACTGCTCCCACCCAGTGTTCTGTCTGCAGGCTCGGGTGCTGAGCAGCCCTATGTCGAGCCCCAGGAAGTGGAACTCCTCTAACAGCCTGCGTGCCCCAGCCTCCCAGACCACTCAGTGCCAGCCCTGTCCTTAGCTCATCATAAAAGTGCTGAACTGTCCTGCCCACCTGTGGCCTGACCTGAGTGTCACCCTGAGCTATCCCGTGTTCTCCCCTACACCACCTGGCCTGACAGGACATACGTGTGCAGCCACGAGGGTGATGCGGGGAGGGATGGCAGTGGAGGTGGGTGAGATGTTTGGGGGCCCAGCCAGGAGGCAGTGATTATCCTCGTAAAGAGCACAGGCTTCGGAGCCTCTCTGAGAGGGGCTGAGCGGGCCGAGGTGGCGATGGTCAGGCAAGCTCCATCAGCTGCTGGACACGTCAGGTCTGTTTTCTTGCCTGTTTTTTAAATTGCTACTCACTACCCGCTTTGTGGTTTTTACAAAACACACTGATAGTTTGCAGCCTGCAGGGTAAACCCAGCAGCACTGGGATGGTTTTGAGTTTGATCCCTGATCACTCTCTAGAAGGCATCATCCGCTAAAGCCACCAGAGCTATTGCCATCCCACAAAGCCACCAGGGCTGCAGAGCTCTCTTCTCTGCTAGAGCAGCTGCTCAGGCAAGGCAGGAAGCCCTGTCCTTGGCACCCTGACCCCTCCATGCATTCTGATAGCTCCTCCAAGGAACCGTCTTGGCCTAAGCCAAGGGTTGCACTCTGGGCAGGATGACCTCTGACCCCTGCAACACACAAGTGCTCGTGGCAGGAGCCATAAAGGGGTCCCAGGGGTCTGCAAGAGTCTCCCAATCGCATCTGGAGCGTGTGGCTACTGAGCACACACACTCACGTCCTTCTCACTTCAACTGGATTTGAGACGGAGCCTGAGACTCAGAAAGGCTGGGCTTGCTCCTGCCTTCCCCTCCTTCACTTGGAGACTCCAGGCTCAGGGCAATAATGACCCAATTACGTTTCTTTTTAAGGATGAGCATTTACATCCATTTTTTTGGCCCCAGGGAGAGGTTCCTTGAGGGGATCTCTTCCTAGTACCCCCAAGTTCTCATGTCCTTTCCAGGATCCAGCCCATGCTCACTGCAACCTCTTGAGCCTGGCCAGGCCAGGGTCTGTGTTAACAGCTTTCCCCTGTGTCCTGCTGCTTGTTAACTTCCACTGGCAACTTACGGCGAGGGGACTGGCAGGATTCAACACAAAGAGGAAACAGTTCTCGTTTCAGCTTAAGCAAAAGTGATCTGTAACTGGCAGCCGCTGCCCAGCAGTGGGAGAGCACCCAGGGTCGAGGTGGTGCTGCAGGTGGCCCAGCGCCCTCCCTTTCTGGGCCTCAGCATGAAACAAGGGAACAGGACAGGGGACCTCCAGGCCCTTCAAGAGCAAATGCTCCCAGTGTCTGGCGGGAATTTTCTGTCTAGGAGCATTCTGTCACTGCTTCCAAGTGAAGGAGGCAGCGCATGTGGGGTGCTGGGCCTGTGTTGGGGAACAGCAGCCACCCACATGCAGGGCTCAGTGGGGCGCCAGTGTCCTGTAGGCTGTACTCTGGGGGCCGTTCTGCCAGAGCCGTGAAGCCCTCGGTGGGGGGTGAGAAAGTGCAGTGGGGACGCTATTGTGTCCAGCTCACACTGGGGCCCTGGCTGGGTGCGCACAGGCCTGGCAGTGGTCCAGGGTATTTATGTGGCTACCTGTGCCCATCTAGACTGCCCAGGTCCATGTCAGCCCAACAACACAGCCGTGGGCCGCCATCCCTCCCCCAGCGCCATAGGAGTTAGGGTAGTTCTCAAAGTATATGGAAGCTCAGAGCTATGGACCTGTGTGGGTGTGCTGGCTGATGACACACAGATAGTACTGGAAGGGCCAGAGATGTGAGCAGCAGGCGGAGCCTGGCCTGGGGCACGCCAGGGCACTGCATGCATGACCTGAAGCCTCCCATCCTGGCAGAGGGGCCCCTACCACACAGGAAGCTCTTCTATGGAAAGTGACCCAGTGGCAAATCTGGGGCCCTCCTACCTGGAGGTGCCCCTCTGCCTCCTGAGGAGAGCCTTGGCGGGCCACTTCCTAGGCATCTGGGTCGGCCTATGCTGTCCCTACAGACCTGCTCCAGGCCACCAGAATTGAGGTAGCCTGAGGCTGAGCTGCTGCAGGAGGCAGGAAGTACAGCATTCTGCTATTTCTGTTAGGTTCAGAACAAGGGCTTTTCAGGCTATTAGGACCTGAGCTTTAGCAGCAGCCTGTTATCTTGTTTAAACAGCCCTTGCTGTTTGCAGTGGCAGGTCTGACCAGTGCTGTTACTATGAGCCCTGCAATTGTCACCAGGCACAGTCGTGGCAGGAGCGAGTGCAGGAAAGCAGAGGCTCTGACTTACACTCAGCGGAGCACACCCCGCCCCAGAGAAGCCCCATCTGTCACCGGCCAGAGGCCTACACAGCTAAGTACTCTATAAAATGGGCTGGGAAAGGCCTGGTCCTCTCATCCCTGGGGAGAGGTCAAGGTCCCCATGAAAACCGGGGGAGGCCCAGGAGTGTCTAAGGGCTCGAGGCGCAGCCACCCAAGTTGCTAATCTTTCCGTGTGACTTGATAATCTCCACTTCAGCTGGATGGGTCCTGTGCATTTGGGTCTCTGTCGGCAGGTGTGGCAGAACTGGAGTTGTGCCCCCTCACAGCCTTCCCTCCAGGAAGCACATGAACCCATGTGGGAGCACAGCAGTGCAGTCAGGCCTGAGGCTCGGGACACAGCGCCCCAGGGCAGTAGCCACAGGGTGCTTGGTTATGAAAATAAAACGCAAGGCTTCCTCCACCAAAATGCAGGCTCAGAGAGTTCCTCCTCCTTAAGCCTGAGAGCGCTTACTTGCCGATGCCTTTCCAGTCTATTCTGCCAAGCTGACCACTGAACTTGCAGTGAGCAAGACCAGGCCAACTGTCCCTGGGAGGCCAGCCCCATCCCCTAGCCTCTGGTGGGTGCTGGTTACCTGCCCCAGCCACACCTCAGGCTCTTTGCAAAGGGTCCCGCCTACTCAGTCCCCTCACACCACCTGTGGGCCAGACCCATGAGTAGATGCCCAGTCAAGGGAAACACAACCCCAGCCCCATTCCGGCTGCCACCCCGCAGCATGCGCTTTCTGGCCCTGCCTGCCATTTGCCCCTTGTCAGGCGGAACTGGAGAGGGTGACCCCCAGACAGACAAAGCTGCACCTCTGGGCAGATGAGTGACGAGGGAGAACGGCATCAGATAGTGCTAAGAGTTGTGTTAATGAGTTAAACGACAGGTGGACATTGATCCTGGGGGTACTTATGATGCAGCCATGTGAATATGACAAGGACGTTGTAGGGTAAGGAGGACAGGAGAGGGTGGGGACCCTACCACAGAAGCTATTGGAGGGTTTGCGCTGGGGAGCAGTCACAGAGCAGAAGCAGGGAGACAGGTGCTGATGAGACCTGTTGGCAGCAGAAAGGAAACTGTCCAGAGGTGTGTTACAGAACAGAACCCTGGCAGAGTCCCTCCCAGGACCAGCACCCCAGGCATGCTAGGCTCTGCCTTCTCTCGAGGCAGAAGTCGGCTCTGCCTACCCCTAATGGCATGGCATGGTGCTGGCCACCCCGCATGTTTGCGTCCTCCACTGGCTGGACGGATGGTGGCACGTGTGTCCCTCCTCTGGGGGCTCATTGCTCTGAGGTCAGGACCGTGCCTGGCTCCTGTCTGTCCTTGCAGGCAGGTGAGTGCCCTGCACAGAGCAGAAGCTCAGAAAGTGTCTCCGAGTGACCACCTGGGGTCCACAGGAAAGGTGCTGGGCGGCAGCTGGGGACAAGTCCACTCTGTCCTCTTAGGAAGAGCAGTGCCTTTGTGAGGCCTGGCCGGCACCCAGTGGATAAGAAGCCCTGGGCCCAGCCTCATTACTGCCTGTTGACCACATTTCAGTTGTGACTCAGTTTAATCACCCAAAATAATTCCTGTCTCACAGCTACTAGGGCTGGAGTCTCTAGGGCAGGGGAGAGGTCAAGGAAAAGCAAGGCAGCCCGTAGGGGACCAGGCTGGGCTGGGCTAGGCCTGCTCCACCCCCCACCCCCCCAGCCCTCTACGGCTGTGTCCTGCCTTGTTAAGGCATCTGCCGCTGTCATTCTCAGGCTTTCAGGAGTCCTGAAACTAGAGTGACCCAGGGATAAGGGGATCAGGTGGAAAAGGGCTGGGTGGGGGGCACAGGACCAAGGGGACATGAGAGTAGGGGTGCCCAGGGCCAGGGGACACAGGATGAGGCTGGATGTGAGCCATGAGCCCTAAAGGGCTGGGATTGGGGTAGCAAGTGGCCCTGAGGTGTCAGCCTTAGCCTCCCAAGCACTGCAGAGCCACGGGGCAGCAGGGCTCAGTGGGCACAGGGGGCAGGCTTGGAGAGTGGATGCCACTGCCCCAGCCAGCAGCTGGGAGAATGACAACAGCCCTGGAGAGGATGACCAAAGCACAGACAGGCAGCAACCCACACCTCCTGGTACCCTGGTTGCTCCTGCTGCCAGAACTGTCCCCCTGTGCAGTCCCTACAGACCCGCTCCAGGAGCATTCGGGCTCACTGAGTCATTAGCCTCATTAATCCAATTCTCCAGTCTATCGTGGCAGCATTTAGGTTTGTGGGAGGAAGAAGGGGGGAGTGCTAACTAGATTGGACTGGAAGTGACCCCGGGCATCCGGCTGTGTCCCCAGATACCTCCCATTTCCTGGGAGGTGGCTCGGGCCATCTGGGGCTCTCCTCAGGCAGGGGCAGCGCACCAGGTAACTCCTCTGAGCCCCAGTTTCCACGTCTGTAAAATGGGAAGGTTGCAAGAAGCCCCACCGTGGCTTCCTGTCCCTGGTGAGTCCAGGAACCCATCACAGCCACTTCTCTGGGATGAGCAGAGATGGAGGGCAACACAGGAGCCCACACACAAGAGGAAGCTGAGGCCCAGAACCATCGGCCATGGTGACTAGGACAATATATGCTCTAGGCCAGGGGTCCTCAAACTACTGCCCACGGGCCACATGCTTTGTTGTGAATTGTATTTGTTCCTGTTTTGTTTTTTACTTCAAAATAAGATACGTGCAGAAGTACATAGGAATTTGTTCATAGTTTTTTTTGTAAACTACAGTCCGGTCCTCCAACAGTCTGAGGGACAGTGAATTGTCCCCCTGTTTAAAAAGTTTGAGGACCCCGGCTCTAGGCTGTCCTTTCAGTGCTCCGTCAGTAACCGGGACATCTCCTTTCCCCTCTTCCCTGCCCACTGCCCTGTCCTCAGAGCAGAGTGAACCACGGCCTTAAAAGGACTCAGGGAGAGTGGGATACCCCAACTCCCAGAAGCCTTCCCCCACCACCACACGTAGATGGGTGGTGGACAGCCTTCGTCAAAGGTCCCCTGCCCAGGGTGAGGACCAGCAGCTTCCTGCTGCCATTATGTGAGGCCTAAGAGTGGAGATGTCACCCTGGTTGTTGTGGAATGGCTGTGAGTCTAGAGAGAGTCTAGGTGCTAAGCTCAGCAGAGGGAGGAAACAGCTGACCCTGGGCAGCAGCTGCTGTCACTAACTCCGGGCAGCTCAGTATTGGGAAGGACCTGAGAACCAAGCAGGCAGCTCAGAGGCCTCTGTGCCTACCATCTTCCTGTGGGCAGCCTGACCACAACCATGCCCTGTCCATGCGGGGTCAGCTGTGACTTCATCTAGGCACCAGGCCCTGCCTGCAGGGAGCCACTTGCAGTGAGGGGACAGGATAACAGAATTTCTGATCGTCGGTAACTGGGGAGGCCTGAGTGCCATCCGTGAATGTGAGCAGGGGCAATCCCCCCTGCTCCCGCGCCAGACCTCTGCTGGGATGGAGCAGCCTTACTGTCCGCTGCTTCTTGTCCTGTCCCTCTGCCTCCCTTCTCTGCCACCCCCACACATGGTAAGTTCCTTACCATGGAGGACAGGAGGGTGGACTATGTACAGCCAGAAAGGCTGCCCTCTGACAACCAACTCTCCTCCGGGCAGGGAGGGAGGTACACTGGGTTCAGCCCCATCTGGCAACAAAGGGAGGCCCAGAAGTCATGAGCACTTGGGGCAGGGCCTCTTCCACGTGGGTGTAGGAGGGCCTGAGGCAGGAGAGTGTTGGGAGAGGCCTCTCCAGGAGGAGATAAGCAAAGAATGCCAGTGTGGCAAGGCTCAGTCCAGTGCCAGCCACACAAACACCAGACACTAGTCCTTTGGCTCAATGCAGTAGAACAAAGTGACCATCAGGTGTGAGCAGGAGCTGTGGCCTGAGGAGGAAGTGACATGCCCAGGGTCTCACTGCATTTTGGTGGTGGGATAAGGTCCACAGCCCAGGTCAGCCAGTGCCGCAAAGGCCCCTTTCCCGGGGAGCTGGCAGGGCTGTGGGAGAGCAGCCAGGTCCCCTGGGGCAGATGGACCCACAGAAGCCCCTTTGGACTTAACCCCATTTGTGACCACACTGGTCCCCAAGATTGGGGTGGCAGTGAGCGTTCCTGAAATCCACACGCTCCTGGACCAGAAGCCCCCAGTCATAGAGCATGGCATTGGAATCCTGGGACTCAGCCCAGCATCTCGGGCCAAGGTTCCCACCCTCAGTCCCCTGCACCTTGCAGCCTCAGTCTTATCACAGCACCCCTTCTCCGGTCAGCACTGCCCCCATGTCCCAGTTCTGCCCCCACCACTACCAGGTGCCCAGCTGCTACACCACCCTGAGCTGCCTGCCGGCACTCCTGCCCCACACCCCTTTGGCCTGAAGGTAGGTGCAGGCAGGATCTTGCACCTCCAGCTCCCTTGGGATGAGCTTGGAGCCCAAAAGAGAAATAAGCTCAGGAATTCCTGACAAGAACCTGGAGGACTGGCCAGGGAAGCATAGGGCTGCGGGCCTCTGGGCCCTGCCTGGCCTCTTCCCCACGAAGCCCCAGGCCAGGGTGTCTGAGAGCAGCCTCCTCCTGTTCCCACTGCCTGCCACTAGGGCCGTCTATATATCCCCCGGTCCCCAGACCTTGCTACTCTGTGGTGAGGAGAAACATAACCCCACCCTCTCACCCCAATGACCTGCCCCTTTGGAGACAAAGAATAAGCTATTTCCCACGGGACGTAGTCCTTGGAGTGCTTTTCCTCTGATGTCCTCACACTGTTCCAGCTGCAGACACGTGGTGCAGGTGCCAGGTACAAGGGTGTGGGCGCTGCAGGCCCACACGCTCCCCACTAGAGAAGTCCTGGGGGTGCCTGTACCTCAGACCCCCCTTGGCAGTGTACAGGATGGTCCAGGGAGGCTGCAGAGGCTCCTGGCCACATAGGGCTCTAGGCACAGGGAAGGGCAGTCAGCACCACACTGAGGGGATGCACCAGGCACGTTGGTCACCCCTGTCAGCACCACCCTACCCTCTTCCCACCACACTATATCCAACAGACAGGCAGCCCCACCTTGGTGACCCTAAGCCTTCTACCACAAAGGCCCAGGGGGGCCAGGGCTTTGGCTATCACTTCAGAAAGGTGTCAGAACGAAGCCCATCCTTGTATGAAATGTCCACCTTGGCTAGTCAGTCAGGGCACTGCCCTCGGCGCCCTTAGAGCCTGGCACGCTATTGCCCAGGCCTGGTGGCCCAGCTGTGGTCTGGGCAGCCACAGGGTGGCTCGTGTGTGGTGAATGGAGCTCATTCATGTCCATAGCCCAGCCCCACAGCTCGGCTTCCAGCGTGAAGAGCCAATTCACAGTTCCCACAAACACACACTCCGGGCATTTCTACAACAGGTAGACTTGAGCTTTCATTTCTAGACTGCAGCAGAGCGGAGAACTTGTCCTGTGCTGAGGAAACTGAGGCCCAGGGAGACCCACACCTCTGGTGCTTTGCTGGCCTTTAACCCTGACACTTGCCCCTTCCATTCTGTCCCCAAAGACCCAGCGGGGCACCCTGCACCTGTGCCAACATCAGCCCTCATCCCCCTGCATTCCTGCAGCGTGTCACTTATCAGAGTCATAGCCACTTAGTGCTGTCTGCAGCAATGCCAGCTGCTCAGTCAACTCGGTGTGGGGCTGGAGCTGTCCACGTATGTCGCACTTCAGCCCTCAGTCACCTCAGGAGGGAAGTACTCTTACATATCTGTCTTATAGATGGAGAAACGGAGGCTCGGCACAGTTAGGAGCTGGTGGCTGGCACAGCATGGCTTTGGGCCCTCGTTGGCCGCTGCACAAACACTAGTTCTGGTGTTTTCATCCTGCCTGGCACATGGAGATCTCCCTGTACTGCCCACCTTGTTGAGAGCAGGGCTGTCCGCTCTCCTCTGCCCTTCAGGCAGAGGGGACCTGGAAAGCCTGTACCCAGGAAAGGCAAGGACCATGGGGGCTCCACCGCAGTACAGCAGAGTATCCATCCCTCCATTCCTGCAGCGAAAGGAAGGTGGCAGTCATCACCCTCGCAGTGCTGGGCCCTGTCATGGCAGGCAGTGTGGTTGGCTGAGAGCCTGGGCCAGGCCAGGCATACCTGGACAGGTGCCACATGTGGCCTTCAGGGGCTCACAGTGAAGGGTGGAAACAGAGCAGGTGCCAACCTCTATCGCATGTTCCCCACATAGCGGGTGCTGTGTGCATGCCGTGTGTTGGCTTACGAGCCCCCAGACACAGATGATGGGCTCCAGGCACTGAGAAGCTAGTGTCTTGCCCACAGCAACAGGTGAGGGGCCTCTTGGGGACAGGGCTGGGCTGTGTGAGGCCTTAGGTGCAGATGAGTTGCAGCAACAGGGAGTAACTTGGACGTGAGGCCTGAAGGTACAGGGTGGTGGGGAGTGTTGTCACAAAGGGCTGGCTTGCCAAGGGGTCCAGAGACTCAGGATTCAGGGAGGCTGCAGGCAGAGAGAGCATGGGCAAGGCACATCTGAGGACATTAGGAATGGGGAGGAGAGGGCTTTGCAGAAGGCCCTCCCACCTGGGCCCGGGGAAGTCAGTGAGTCACCACATACAGGATCTGGGTCTTAGTTGGACAACTGTGGTGGCCTATGAGAAGGGAAAAGGAAGGATACCGCCCTCTGAGCACCTCTGCAGAGAGCTAGCTTTGGTACCTAGCACTGTGGATGCCTGTCAAGGAGGGGTGCTCTGGGCAGAGGATGAGGGGTGGGGCTCTCGGGGCTCTGGAGGAGCTTCTTGCCTCTTTGGCCTCTGGTCCCTACCCAGCTGCCTGCCCCATACAGGAAGGCCACATGTGCCTGATGGTGGGGGACTTGAGTTGTGATGAAGGCACAGTGATGTCTCCAGTCCCCCCCATGTCGGGCCCTACCCCCAATCTACCCAGCAGCCTGTTAAAATGCAAGCCAAATATGCTGCCCTTGAAAGAGGGGACTGGCCCTGGCCTGGATGGGTGGCTCTCAGACCAACAGGAGGCTGAGGGGCCCAGATGCCACATCTCGAAAGTGTGGGATCAGACTTAGGCACAGGGCCCGAGCTATTCATCAGGAAGAGCAGTAAACAGGAGTGCGGCCAGGCCTCAGGGCTGCTCTGCACCCCACAAACAGCTCGGGGAGCCTCCTGCAAGGAGCCCAGCTTCATAGGGACCAAGGGAGAGGCCAAGCCAGAAGACGCTCCCTGGTACGATATGAGGTCTGGTGGCACGTGGGTGGCCCTCTGGGCTGAGGGGTCATAGGAGCCTCCCAAGGAGCCTCCTGAACCCCAGTCTGCAGAGTCAGGCCTTTCCCCTGTGTTCGGCAGCCTTTCTGCAGCAGCCGCCTCTGTGCTGGGGGCAGAGGGAAGGAGGTCTTCCCAGGAGCCCTTGCTGCCAGAGATCTCTCACTGCTAAGGCAAGTGGTGGGGGATGCAGGCAAGGGAGCACGTCTGTCGGGGTGGCAACAGCCATGGGATGCAGCCCAGCAACTCTGGGTTCTCGGGGCAGCACCTTCGTGCCTCGCAACAGCCCTGACAGTTACAGGGGAGAGGGGCGTGGCAGGCACAGCAGTGAGAGCAAATCCCAGACCCCGTCACGCCCCCAGGTCAGCCTTGGGGGAGAACTGGGGATGAGGGACCTTGCCCCTGACTAACAGGGCAGGCTCCCTGGGGCTCCGCTCGCCCTAGTCAGTGGCCTCAGAATGTTCCAGGAGCCAATCCCAATCTGGTCACCGCAGGCACAGGCAGCCACGTTCAGGGTGGATATCCAGACTTGCAGGCCAGCAAGCAGGAAGCCCCTGAGGGTTGGGCCACCAGATCCCCCACTGTGGTAAAGAAGCCAAGGCCCAAGGTGAAGTCTGTTCTGAGGTGCTGAGCATATCTGGATCTGTCTGAGCAGGAGCTTTCTTTTTGCAAATGCTCAAGAAATAACTTGGACCCTGGGGACTGCATCTGGCTGCCCAGCAGCTGCCACTCCTGTGATAAATCACTGGTTCCCCACACCAAGCAGAGACATTCCCACCAGTTGCAGAGGCTTCTGATGGGAGGCACCTGTTCTGTGCTGTTCATATAAATGAATGTGCAGACAAACCCCAGCCTCCTAGAAGGTACTGACTCTGGTGACAGGCCCTGGAGAGAGCTGGGTGGCATCACGCCACAGACAGCTAATAGCAGATGTTTCACAGTGACTGCTGCCAGTGTACTGGAGAGGTGCCGGCAACAGGGCCTTCCTGCCAGGACATCGTGCTGGGTGGTTCCCAGGTGTGCCCTGGTGAGTCGGCCTGTCTCAAGGCCCCGGCCTGTGTGTGGAGTGGGTCATGGTTTGCAGAGGCAGCTCCCCTGTCTCAAGGCCCTGGGCCATGTGTGGAGGGGGTCATGGTTTGCAGAGGTGGCTCCTCTGGCTCCAGCACCTAAGGAGAGGTGTTCCTGTCAGGCTAGTGAGAGTCACTACAGGACAGGGGTGATGTGCTGGTGTGGGCAGGACCAGATGATGCCAGAGCTGTCCCCAGCTTTGCCCCAGAAGCCCAAGGCCCCAGTCAGACCACTCCATCATGCTGCCTTCGGGTGGGAAGGTAAAACCTCCCCCAGGCCGGGAGCGGCTGGGATGGAGGCTGGAGCCACAGCTGTGGTGTGCCATAGGCTGTGCATACCCACCAAGGGTAGGTGGTGCTAGGGAGTCCCCCAAGGCCAGATTAGCACAGAGGGCACAGCCAGGTGTGTGCAGCAAGAGGAAGGACAGGGTTTCCAGGAAGAAGGGTCCTCGAGCCAGGCCCTGGAGAGTAAACAGGACAAAGGCAGGTCCTGGAGGCTGGGCCTCTGACGACCCCCCAGTCTGTAAAGATCCCAGCCCAGGAGAAGCGCCCACATGCACCTCCTGGCAGTGCAGAGCCCATACGCAGTGAGGGCTCAACCAGCATCAAGGTGCCAGGACAGAGCGTGGCGCCTAACTGGGGTGGGTCCCATACTGTGAAGTGCCATGTGTCTCTAGCAGGCAAGCCAGGCCTACTTGGTGCCTCCTGCAGGCTCTCCTGACTCCTTCCAGGCTGGGCCCAGCTCAGAGCTAGGGACTGAGGAACTGGGCATCTGCACAAGTGGAGATGTTGGTGTTATTCTTTGAGGCCCGTCATCTCCCACACACCCACACTAAATGATAGCTAAAGTTGTCCCCCAAGGTTTGCCCCAAGGAATAGAGAGGAAACCAGGCAACCTGAGCCTCAAAATGCCAGCACAGCAAGAGGAGCCCTGGATGTGAACATGAACCTGAGATGTGGGAGGGGCTGGAGCTTAGGAGACACTTGTCCTGGGGAGGTAGCCACAGCACTGGGTCCTGTTGAGAGTGCATGCCAGGCACTGTGACATGCCCCACCCACTTCCTCTGCCCGCCCGCTGCCTTATGAGATAAGCCCCTGACTAGACATTTCTAAGTCAGGAACCTGAGGCTCAGAGGGTTGTTCAGAGCCCCCAAAGTTCAAAGGTGTCAGCAGGGAAGTGGTTCAGAGGCCAGCTTGATGGATGCCAGGATTCCTGGGGCTGGAGTCAGTAGTCCTGGGAGGTGGTGAAGAGGAGTGGCTGAGATGGCCTTGGGGATGGGGGTCCATGTGGTCTGTCAGCCCCTCTCATTGCCATGCAGAGCTTGCTCCACATGGGGCCGGCGACTGTGCTTTCCCCCACACGTGTGCCCTGCAGAGCCCTAGCCCGCAGAGCCCTAGCCCACAGAGCCTTCTCTGTGACCGATGACTGGTATAGGTGTACTGCTTCAGCTCAAGGCAGCCCTCCTGCCCCTTCTCTTCCCCAGACCCCCCTGCCTGCCCAAGAGCTGCTAGGCTGATCTGGGTGGAAGAACACCCTGGCTGTCACTTAGCAGGGCTCAGGGAGGCAGCCCAGGCTGCTTGCTCACTCACCCTTGAACCCCAGTCCATCCCCTCCCAGCCCTGGGGGGAGCTGCCTGCCTCACCCCCAGAAGAATCCTGCCATCCCTGTCTGGCCTCTATTTCTGCAGCCCCACGGCTCCTGTCCCTTGAACTCCATCAGCTGCTATGCAAGCTGGTGACCCATCAGTGGCCTGTGGACTCGGGGCGTGTCAGCAAGTGTTTGCTTAGTGAATTAATGAATATGAGCTAATGGCCATATCTGTTATTTATCTGTTGCAAAATCCGAGGTCAGAAGCACAGCCCCCAGTTGTAACATTTCTACAAGAAATGACAGCTCCATTACCACAGCTTTACATGGTGGGTTCCAGGAATACATTAGAGCGAATTTGTCACATTCGGGGAATGTGACATTCCTAGACCACCACTTATCGCACATTTGGGCCACACGACCAGGTTCTGCCGTGGAAGCACTGGCTCCTCCCGGCACTGCCGGGGTGGGACCATGCACCTGTTTGTCTCTGCACAAAGATGAATGCCCCCGCCCAACAAGACCTGGGACTACACACTTTCCTGAGTTTCTAAACTCATTTTAAAGAAAGAGCAAGATTGGTTTTGAAATACATGTTCTCCCAGGAGCACAGCGTCTCAGTAATGACAGATACTGAATGTCCTCCCAGGCACCCACCCCAGGCTCTGGGATTTGGAGCACATTTCCTGTCCCGCCAAGCCTCAGTTTCTTCATCCATAAAATAGGAAAAGGAAGTTGTGAGGATGGAATGGGTTGGAACCACATGTCCAGCTGCAGTCACTGCTGTCACTGTCACTACTGTCACTGGTGATGCCACTGCCTTACGCCTAAGTGAGCCATTATCAACCAGCCTGAGTTACCACTGTCCTTAGCACGGTCAGTGGTGATGGACTCTGGTCAGAGAGGTCCTAAAATCCAAAACCTGGGATCTGAATTAAACTGGTTCCAGACTTCATCCAGACACTTGACTCAATCAGTTGATCTTAAAAGGAGGTGAGCTTTCACCAGTGATTCCCAGTGGTGGTTCCACATATTTACTTCCTTTAGAAGGAAGTTTTGTGGCTCCGGCGCCTGTGGCTCAAGCGGCTAAGGCGCCAGCCACGTACACCTGAGCTGGTGGGTTCAAATCCAGCCCGGGCCCGCCAAACAACAATGACGGCTGCAACCAAAAAATGGCCAGGCGTTGTGGCGGGCGCCAGTAGTCCCAGCTACTTGGGAGGCGGAGGCAGGAGACTCACTTGAGCCCAGGAATTGGAAGTTGCTGTGAGCTGTGATGCCATAGCAGTCTACCCAGGGCGACAGCTTGAGGCTCTGTCTCAAAAAAAAAAAAAAAAAAAGTTTTGTAGGGGAAGGGTAGATGGGAGACAAAGGCATCGTGCTCCTTAAAAACCCAGAGTTATCATAACACATCTAAGAACCTCAGAAAGAGGAGAATTAAAGAATGCCCGGTGCCATGCTCCATTAGGGTCGCTGCTGTCCTCCTGCGCACGTTCCGTGCACCCACTCAGCTTGGGCTACCTGACAGCAGAGCCCGCATCTAGCTCTCAGCAGACAAGGGCTTGGGGGAGGGCAGAAGCCCCACAGCAGCGAGTGGGAGCAGCCTGGCCCCAGGCTGGCCTTTCCTCCCCAACTCTCGCCACTGGCAGCTTTGTTTACAGAAGGGAAGGCTACCCTACCCCCTCATAGACTCTAGATCCACCTTCCCTAAGGACTAGACCAAAACCCAGGTGGCAGAAAGCTGCCCACACACATCGAGGAGACGCGTTCTGCCAGTGGCTCCCTCGTGGGTGTGGGGCTGGTTGGGGGATGGGCACAGGGGAAACTAGGGTCCTCAGGGTGAAGTTGGAGGTGCCCAAGCCCAGGGGAGGAGGCAGTGCTAAGCACAGCTGCAGCCCCAAAGCCACATGTTGAGGTCACTGACCACAATCCCCAGAGGAACCCAGAAGGGTTAGCGAGCCTCTTTCAAACACATGCCACAGGCAAGGAGGGTGCTGTCAGCTATATCATGGGAACTAAGAAGACAAACTGACCATTTTGGTCTAAGAAGACCAAATAGGAGGCCTCTGTGGCGGAGGCCGGGGAGGGTGCTGTTGGGGGACCGGCCTCGGCCTGGAGACCCTGGCAGAAGGACTTGGGCCCAGCAGGGCCACAGGGCTGGGGTCTCTGCCCACTGCCTGCCTGCCTGCCTAACATGGCCACTTTCCCCTCCCAGAGTCGAATGGCAGAGAGCCTGCGGCTTTTTGACTCCATCTGCAACAACAACTGGTTCATCAACACCTCGCTCATCCTCTTCCTGAACAAGAAGGACCTGCTGGCGGAGAAAATCCGGCGCATCCCGCTCACCATCTGCTTCCCCGAGTACAAGGGCCAGAACACGTACGAGGAGGCCGCCGTCTACATCCAGCGGCAGTTCGAGGACCTGAACCGCAACAAGGAGACCAAGGAGATCTACTCCCACTTCACCTGCGCCACGGACACCAGCAACATCCAGTTTGTCTTTGACGCGGTGACAGACGTCATCATACAGAACAATCTCAAGTACATTGGCCTTTGCTGAGGAGCCTGGCCCGCTCGCCTGAGGTGAAACCTATGGGGTGTCACACCCCCCGACTCGTGCTAGAGAGGCCGAAACCCAGGGCAGGAAACGGGGGCCTAAGGAACACCCCCCGCCCCTCGGCCTCCACCTCCTTGGTCCCATGTTTCTGCAAACATTAACATATACAGATAGATTGCTAGGTAGGTAGACACACACGCCCACGCGCACTTGTCTGGAGACGGGAGTCCTCTGATGCTCCTCGGTCTCTGGGAGATGTGAGAAGATGTCACAAGGTCACTACGAGCCCATCCTGCCCCTCCACTTTGCCTTTCTGAGGTGGCCCTATTCTGCATGGGGGTCTGCACTTGACTGTCCGGGAGAGGCAGTGGGGCTGAGACCGGGTCATGCCTAGAGGAGAGTCCACTCACCACCCGAGCCCCAGCCCGGGACGCTGCCGCTGACCAGGAGGGAGGACCAGCGCGGGCTCTGTGCACGTCCCCGCTGGCTGTGCCCACCGCTGGCCTACACATGGCTGCTCTGCACCACACCTGTTCCCAGCCTGGGACTTCGGGAGCCAGGTGGCAGCACTAACCCGACCTCTAGCCACTCACGGCTCTTTTTAAACAGCTTCAAAATAGGCAGCAAAAATCAACACAATAAAACGAGTGGCACGATTTGTTTCAAACTAGGCCAGCTGGGATTCCAGCTTTTCTTCTACTAGTCTGATGTTTTATAAATCAACACCTGGTTTTTCTTCTCTGACATCCTTTTTTTTGGCCAAATCTCGTGGTGTTTCGCAGAAAAACAAAAAATACAGAAAATTTCCAACCGCAGTTGAGTATTCTTTTTTAAACGCAGATTTTCAAAACATATTTTTTTTTAGGTGGTCCTTTTTTGTGTCTGGCTTGCTGAGTGTAAAAGGTGTTATCCGGATGATTCTGTCCCTCTGCTCCAAAGCAATTCTGGGGTAGGCGGCAGTCCTGCGCCAACCTTGCGGGACACATGTTGTATATAAACCTCTCCAGCGTCCTCTTGTTATTGGTGCGGTTTTCTGCTTTGTTTTTATTTAAGAAAATAAATGTGATGTATTTAAAGAAGGTCCTTCACCTGAGAGCAAATGAACAATAACTAAATGTCTTGATATTTCAAAGAGTAAATTATCTGTGAAGGGGAGCAAGAGATGGCACCCCGGGTCCCCACAGGCCCCGCACCTGAGAAAGACTGGGAGCAGCTCCAACTCCTGTGAAGGCACAGCGAGCACTGTGGCCTGAGGGAGGCCCTGCTGGGACCACACTGGGGCCTTCCTGCCCCAGGGCCTGTGGGACCTTCACGGAGGCTGCATGTACCCGGGAGCCCCTTGAGGGGAGGCACCGTCAAGGCCCTTGCCAAATCTCTCTCACCTTTTGCGTGGTACATGTGTGTCCAAGGTCAGAGTGGAGAATCACAGGACTTTAAGAGATGTACAGAGGGAAAAAGAGGAGCTGGTGATCATATGAGAGTCAAAGATTGTCTACTTTAAGAAAATAAAATAACCTGAATGGCGCTGAGCCTCGTCCCTGTGTGCTGTGTGTGGCTGACATGTGGCTGACTTGGTGCCATCTGGGAGGGCAGCCGGGGAACTTCTGCACTGAAATTCCTTTTCTCCTTCCTACGCCTGAACTCCCTACATTTAAGTGAAATCATTTTTTTTTTTTGAGACAGAGCCTCAAGCTGTCACCCTGAGACACAACAGTAGAGTGCAGTGACATCACAGCTCACAGCAACCTCCAATTCCTGGGCTCAAGCGAGTCTCCTGCCTCCGCTTCCCAAGTAGCTGGAACTACAGGCGCCCGCCACAACGCCCGGCCATTTTTTGGTTGCAGCCGTCATCGTTGTTTGGCAGGCCCAGGGTGGATTCGAACCTGCCCGCTCAGGTGTACGTGGCTGGCGCCTTAGCCCGCTGAGCCACAGGCACCGAGCCTAGGTGAAATCATTTTGAAAGTAACATCAAGAATAAACCAACTCAGGCCAGGTGCGGTGGCTCACATCTATGATCTTAGCACTCTAGGAGGACAAGGAGGGTGGATCGCTTGAGCTCAGGAGTTCCATACCATCCTGAACAAGAGCAAGAACCCATTTCTACTAAAAATAGAAAAATTAGCTGGGCGCTGTTGTGGGTGCCTATGAGTCCCAGCTATTCGGGAGGCTGAGGCAGGAGGATCATTTGAACTCAGGAGTTTGAGGTTGCTGTGAGCTAGTCTGACCCTATGGCATTCTAACCTGGGTGACCAAGACTGTCTCAAAAAAAATAAACCACCTCAAGATAGGAAAGAAGGCTCAACGCCCGTAGTTCAATGGTTACAGGGCCAGTCACATGCACCGAGACTGGCGAGTTTGAATCTGGCCCAGGCCTACTAAACAACAATGACAACTACAACAGCAACAACAAAATTAGCTGGGTGCTTTGGCGGGCGCCTATAGTCCCAGCTACTTGGGAGGCTGAAGCAAGAGAATTGCTTAAGCCCAGGAGTTGGAGGTTGCCGTGAGCTGTGACACCACAGCACTCTACTGAGGGCAACTTAGTGAGACTCTGTCTCAAAAAAAAACATATGGAAAGAAATTGCAAAAGTGGGGAGACCTGCCAGGCTCATGGTGCCAAGGGGCAGAGTTTGGGGCAGATGACAGTTCCTCTCTAACCCACTATCCCCAAGGCCCACCCAGCATTGGCTCAGGCTGTGCCATCACCTGGACCTCTCCCCTCATACCCTGTGGACACCTCTGCCAAGGTCAGGGTCATCCTAGAGTGGAAGGGGTGTCCCAAGAGTCTGAAGGGTGGCTGTGTCCAGAAGTTGACCACCTCCACTAGTGAAAAGCAAACCCTGCTGGGTACTGAGGTGGAGGGGACGCTCAGGGCCTTCTGCTCACTGACTAGCACGTGTGGTCAGAGGCATCCTGACTAGCGAGGGTTACCTGTGACCCACCCCATCTTACAGATGAGAAAGGGGCCCAAGTCAAGGTCAGGGAGGTGAACCAGGCCAAAAAACTGCCATGTTCCAGGGAGAGCAGAAGCACAGGACCAGTAACTTCCCAAAGACGTTCCCACCTAGCTCTCCCTGTAGATGACTCTGCACCTGGCTGGGGTAGGAGCCCCTGAGCAGCGCCGCGCCATCCCGCAATATCCTCCTCAAAGCAGGACCTCACGCAAAGCCCAGAGCGGGCGGCGGGCAGCACACGCACATACGCACATGCGCAGATGCCCACACCTGGACCCTCTAGTCCCCGCCCACTGCCGAGCCTGCTCGGGGATTCCCTTCACACCTCCCACGTCACCGAACAGCAAGAACCTACAGGGGCTTTTGTTTCAAAAGAAATAATGTGTGACTTCAGATCATTGAGACTTAATTTCGTGCTTTCAATACCAACTGTGAAAAGAGCAGTGATTTCACTATGAAAAATACGCTGCTACAGGGGAAAATTTTTTTTTGAGTTTTTTTTTTTCAAATTAATATGAGGGTAACATTTTTAGGTTACATTGTTCTCACTTCCAGGGAGGGAAAAAATAGAATAGAAGGCTTCTGCTTCCCCTCCTAATGTGTTTGAGGGTCCGAGGGGCTGTCCCTGAAAAAGGCCTTCCTCCTGGAGCCCAGAGCCCCATCAGTACGTGTGTCTCCACTGGCCATCTCACCCATGCTGATCCCTTTGTCCAACACGACCTTCCCCAGGGTCAGCACCAAGCCACCTGGGTGGCCTCATTGGAAAGCCCCTCCTCCCCCACAGCCCACAGGCTGGGCATCCACTCCAGGCGGGGGCAGGAAGGGCCAGACCTCTGCCCTACCTCCACTCACGCTGTGGCACCCGTCTGGGAAGGCACCTGCTGAGCTGCGGGTTCCAGCAGAGGCCTGCTGAGTGCAGACTTCCACAGACAGCCTGGCCAGGGGAAGATGAGTGACAGAACTCTCAGAGGGAACTCAAGAGAAGCCTTGGGGTGGCTGGGCTGTGCCCTGCCTCTGCAGTTGACTAACCCAGCCTGGTCCCCTTTGTGCAGCCCCAGGCCCCTCTCCCAGGACGCACTGCTAATGTGGCTCCCTCGGGCTACTGCCACTCTATACACCCTGGGCGGTCCCTGCGGCGGTGCAGTGGGGCAATGACAGCGGTCACCACAATCCTAGTTCCCCTCAGTGGCTGCTCACTGCCAGCCACACTCCTAAGAAGCCAAAATTAGTGATTCTATTTTACAGAAGAGGAAGCAGAACCCCTGAGAGGGGGTGATTTCCTAGCAGCACACAATGTGGGACAAGTGACCCAACCAGGCTACTTTTCCACACTCCCAGACACCCATGGCAGGCATGGTAGGCCCAGGCCCCTGCTTCCAATGCTGGCCATCCAGGACAGATGAGACAAGTGCCAGGAAGGGCTTCACTGTGCCATGCAGAGGAGGGCGCCACACCGAGGCCAGACGCCAGCCGAGGCAAGCCTGACAGGGCTTCGATGCGGTGGGTCACAGGCCAAGTGCCAACTAGGTCAGCCCAGCGCATGCTCCTGGGAAGACGGGACCCTTCAGTAATTCCCTTTGTAATGGCCTGTCTCAGACTGCTTGGGAATATGAGGAAAACTTGTGGGGAAGGCTGAGAACAACTGCCTTCCCAGACAGGGAGCCCAAAGACAGCTGCTAGGCCAAGCAGGGAGAGGCTCTCTCCTACTGCAGGGGAGAGGGGGGAAGGCATGAAGGAGGTGCGCCAGGCTGGGAACCAAGTGGGCAGTGTCCCATTGGTGGACATCATTTCCGCTAAATCCGGGGAGGAGAGCAACTGCCCACCAAAGATGTGCCCAGGGTCCTATGCACCCCGCCTTGAGGGCAGGCAGAAAAGGAAAGGCCTGTCCTTCTGCAGTCCCATGCTGTCAGGACCAGGAAGAGCAGGGGGCTGCTCTGGGCCACCTAGAGGGTGGGACAAAGGTGCAACAGTGGGCCTGGCTCAGGTCACCGGCCTGGGACGGAGACGCACCACTCAGTGCAGAGGGCCAGTACTTGCTTTGCTTCCCCAACAGCCCCCCTGCCTGGGAATCGAAAAAGACAGGGCACATTCACACTGGTATGACTACAAATGCCCCAAATTTCTCTCTAGCCCAGACACTATGCCCCAAGGATGTCCCCTGCACCTCATAATGACTGGGGTCAAACTGTACCGAGGCCCCTTCCCAGCCCAGCTCTGTGCCTTTCTGAAGCCAAGGAGCGAAATTTCCACGGGCAGGCCCCCTTCTCCTACCTAGCTGCACACCTGTGGGTTCAGGGACAGAGCAGGTCCCACCATGTGCCACCAAAGCCAGCATGGCCTCTCACAGCCTGGCACAGGCAGGGGGGTACAGGATGAAGGTCCAGGTGGACACACAACTATGCCCAGTCAGAGCCTTTGGGGCTGCCAGAGTGACACTGCCAGGTGGCCCTGGGGTGTTCAGATGCATCCCCAAATCTAGTTAGAGATGAATCTTCAATTATAGCATCAGCACTGTCTCCTCTAGAATGCCTTCCCACAAAATGAGACTTGTTTCCACATGAGATTAGAGTCCTCCACGGTCTCTCTGCCAGCTGACAGAGAGCTGGGGCTGGCAGCCTCTGCATGGCCACTGCCTACTCCTGGTTTCTCCTCCCCTGTGTGGCACCACCACCCAGCCCCTGCAGACTGCAGCCCCCTCAGTGCACGCCTCAGTCATGGAGCATCCCCTACTGGTCACTCTGGGAAATCACGCAGCAAGTTAGACCGGGTCAGGATTCAGAGGACTCAGAGGAAGACCTTGGAAACACTTCTCCCATGTTACCTACAAGAGGAAAAAAACTGAGGCACAGTGGCTGGGAGAGAACAAGGGCCCAACACATATTTATCAAATGCATGAATAAACAAGCAAGTGAATCATGGCAAGAAACCAACTAACAAATGATTCTTTAAAATAGGACATAAAGGAGTGGCGCCTGTGGCTCAAGGAGTAGGGGGATGGCAGGTTCGAATCTGGCCCCAGCCCCCCTCCCAAAAAAACACTACAAAATAAATAAATAATAAAATAGGACAGCTGGGGGCCTGTAGCTCAAGCGGCTGAGGCACCAGCCACATACACCTGAGCTGGCAGGTTCAAATACAGCCCGCCAGCCAAACAATGACAGCTGCAACCAAAACAATAGGCGTTGTGGCGGGCACCTGTGGTCCCAGCTACTCAGGAGGCAGAGGCAGGAGAATCATTTGCGCCCAGGAGTTGGAGGTTGCTGTGAGCTGTGATGCCACAGCACTCTACCCAGGGTGACAGCCTGAGGCTCTGTCTCAAAAAAATAATAATAATAAAAGGGGCGGGATGCCACTACTTATTGAGTGCCAGCCCCGTGCCAGGTGCTATATGCCACGCATAAAGGATGCCAAGGTGAAAAAGCCCTTCTGATGTGGTCATGGACAGGAAATCCTTCTAATGATGACCAGCACATGGTGATATCAGCTGATCCCTGCACCAGACTGTTCAAGCCAGGCCACACAGGTGACAAAACACAGCTCCTGGGGGCAAACTGCTGCCAGAGGCCTCATGCTGCTAAGGACAAAACAGAAGTAGATGTCTTCAGCACACCCGGATACCTGTCTAGGACACCACCTGGGGCACAGCCACACTGGCCAACACACAGGTCACAGTGTTCAGAGTAGCCCAGGATTGACCCCTAGGGTACCAAAGCACAGCCTCCCTCCCTGTGTCCGACTGTCATCCAGCTATCCCCTTGACAGCCCTCACAGGTGTCCCAGGCCTCCCATCTGGGCGTGTCACAGACAAGGAGCAATGCCTGGCAGATCCTATGATAAAGGGCCGGGGATCCCCACCCAGACCCCCTGGGTTTTCACTTTGGGGGCATGTTAGTGCCGCAGCACACAGTGTCCATGGCTCACAGAAGAGTCCACAGGGAGGGGGTGAGGATGTCCCCCAGAACCCAGATGTCCACAGAGCTTTTGGAATTGAGGCAGTGTCTGATTGGCAAAGACTGGAAACAAACAAAAATCCCTTTTAGGTAGCTTCATGAGCTGACTATGAAAAGCAAAACTCTTACATTTTAGAAGAAAATATGACAATATCTTCATAAGCTCAGGGTAAAGAAGGATTCTCTTACACAGCATCCCCAGTGAAAGCACTGAGGAAAAGACTGATGAAAATGACTACACTATTCAAACGAAAAACTCCTGCCAACGAATCACCAAATATACAGTGAAAAGCCAAGCGAACAGCCTGGGAAACAGCATTTGCGATGTAGGTAACCAACAAATGGTTGGAGTTCAGGATAAATGACACACTCCCTGAAATCACTAAGAAACAGGAAAGTGATCTTTGGCAGAGTGGGCCCAGGCTCCCCGGAGGCACTGGGCAGGACAGCCCAAGGAGGCTCCAGGCAGAGGGAAGTTGCTCCTTCTCACCAGTTGCCAGAGACAGCAAAGCCCCACAATAATGGAATGCCACAGTAGCCTGCTGGCAGGGATGTGGCCAGCTGGGGAAGGCTGGGCTGGGAAGCAATCACAGTATCTGCCTAAAGCTGCCACCCTTTAATACAGTTCCTCATGTTGTAGTGACCCCCTAACCATAAAATTATTTTCATTGCTACTGCATAACTGTAATTTTGCTACTGTTACGAATTATCGTGATGTAAATATCTGATATGCAGGATGTATTTTCATTGTTACAAAGGGGTTGCGACCCACAAGTTGAGAACCGCTGAACCGCTGCCCTAGAGGGACTTCCCCTCCAGAGTACCAGGAAGCCTTCCCTGACCAGGAATGATCACTGCAGATTCCTCCCACATCGCAGGAGCAGAAACAACCAACATGCCTACCAGGCGGGGAAGGTGAGTATATCTTACACTTAAACACCAGAACAGTATGTGCAGTGGTGGAAAGAAATTAAATAGAGCTTGTGACACGACATGGATAAATCTCAAAATTATAACACTACTTTGTTTCCAGGTTTTTTAAGTAGCAGAGGGATACATACGGCAAGATCCATTTATATAGTTTTAAAACATGCGAAGCAAGATTTATATATAGTCTATACATAACTACATCTATGGTAAAATAGAAAGACATGCATTTGGGGGCTAAATCACCCGGTTATTGGTGTTTCAAGGCATGGCAGGAGTAAGGGTGCTAGGTGGGAGAGGTTCACAGGGTGCTTGGGCTATATCTATAAAAATTTCAAGCAAATATGAAATATAAATGTAGAATGCTAAGATTTGGCAGAGCTGAGTGAGCATATCCAATGTTTATTCACAGGCTCTGTACTTCTCTGAATGCTTTGAATAGGTTGCAATATGGATAACACTGAGAGCCTTGTAACTTTAAGAACAGTGGGTCCCCTCTGTCTTCACACCCTAAGAACGAGGGCATGAGGCTCCTGCTCGCTGCCTGGGTTAGCCCAGGCCCAGCACTGGTCCCCCTGGGTCACTCTGATACCCCAGGGGTTCTCAACCTCAGGCACGTGTGAGAATCATCCACAGTGCATCTCAGAAACATGTGTAGAGAGTCTGATTCCCCCAGACCTAGGATAGGACTATGGACCACAGGCCTAGAGTGATCCCAACACCCAGCCCTGCCCAGCTGGAGGGAGACGTACCTCAGAGGCCAGGCCACAATCATAGGCCCTCAGGGGCTCTGCTCCAGGCCTAATCCCATAGCCACTTCTGCCTGGGCCTTAAGCCTCACACCAGTGCTCACACTTGCCTTGAACAAGTATGATCTGTCCTTTGTGCACAGTGCTATGCTGTACACTTGGGAACATGTGCTCACTTCATCCTCACTTTAAGCCTCTTGGAATGAGCCTCTTGTTTAAAAATGCGCATTGCAGCATGACACAAGGTGGATGTCAATGTGACACAAATCTCAACCCTCTAGCTGTTCTTGGCAAATGGCTGCTATGCTGGACTCCACATCTAATTAGCAGGAGCGGTCAACTGAGGGACACCTCAGGCTGGGGGTGGAGCGGCCCTCGGTGATGGTACGTGACATTGTCCTTGGGCCTTTTTTATTCCTCAAAAATGATCTATGCCACTTCACAAAGGAGGGCATTTAAGGGGCCTCCTCTTTGAATCATCAGGGAAATAGAAATTAAAACCTAAATAAGACAGTATTACACACTGACCAAAATAGCTAGAAGAAAAAGACAGAAGAGATCAACTGCGGTGAGGATGTCAAACCTGGAACCTTCCCCACACCCCACACCCTCCCCCACGCTAGTGGGAGTCTAAATCAGCACAACTACTTTAGAAAACCCTTTGGTATGGGTGGCGCCAGTGGCTCAGTCAGTAAGGCGCCAGCCCCATATACCAAGGGTGGCAGGTTCAAACCCAGCCCCGGCCAAACTGCAACAAAAAAATAACCAGGCGTTGTGGCGGGCACCTGTAGTCCCAGCTACTCAGGAGGCTGAGGCAAGAGAATTGCCTAAGCCCAGGAGTTGGAGGTTGCTGTGAGCTGTGTAACACCACGGCACTCTACAGAGGGCAACAAAGTGAGATTCTGTCTCTGCAAAAAAAAAAAAAAGAAAGAAAAGAAAACACTTTGGTAGTACCTTGTAAAAGGCTGAACATGAGCTTACCCAATGCCAGCCATTCTACTATTGGGTATATCTCAAAATAATGCATGTGCGTACCCACAGAAAGACTTATGA